>CALYCR020000957.1:0-11650 GCA_944470395.2 Schistosoma turkestanicum
GATTGATTGATGATTTCAAACGTATAAAATGAATTTCAATAGTTTTGAAAAATTATGTTCATTCAAGATTCTCATTAATGAAGTTTTGCTTAAAACATCAACATGATTAGTTTCTTTTTAGTTTAACCAAACAAAATTATGTTTATCTTCAAAAATGAAGTTTATTGATTCACTCTCTCTCTTGTGCTTTGAATGAATACTAATGTAGATGATATATCATAATTTTTTAATGATTTATTAACTAATGTTAATAATCTTTAATAATAAGCATTATCTTCATTTTCAAACTAGAAACAACCAAAAATCAACTCATCACACATACACTATAACACTTAATAAAGAAAGTTAAAACTACTACTTTATATCACTAAACACAACATGATAACAATTGTTTATTTACATAGAACAGGTGTAAATTGTTTGATCAAAACACCTGTGATGTATTATTTTTATTTTTTATTTTTTACTTTGTATTATACAGACCTTTTAAAGTTTTTAACACAAACCTAAAGTAAACAAAGGTTGAACACATTGAACACATTGAACACATTGAACACATTGAACAGAATACATTTTTTTCCTGAGTTGAAACAATAAAGAAAAAAATTGGGAATTTATAATTTGCAGTGATGATACTTACTTGATGATGTGTTGTTTCTCATTAGTAGAAAGCTAATGATAACAGTTTTCATTACAGGGGCAGATGTTTTTAATTCAGAATAATACAATTTACTAGTGAATAGTATACTAGAAGTTGAAGTGAATTGTTTGTAGGTGAGAAAATAGAAAGATGGAATCAATCTTTAAGTTTTGTTGGATTGATTCAAAAATTAAAAAAATTTTCTGGAATAGTATTTAGATTCTTCTTTTTTTCCTAAACATTTTAGGCTGTTAGTTAATGTAATGAAATGTTCAACTGCTTCACACTGTGACGTAGTGGTCTGATAGATTTTGTCGGTTCACTGTTTGTAGTTTTTGGCTAATTGATGTTAGTTATTTAAGAAATTTTAAAGTTTAATTAAAGATGAAATTCTGAAAAACAGTTTTCTTATTTGCAGAGTTGGATAGTAATGGAATCTGAGGTGCGTGTTTTCTGTTCTGTTAAAGACTTATTAGCTTGATGTACCTGTATCGCAGACTTGATGTTCTCTCCGGGACATGGAACCAGTACCATTCACTTCAAATTACACTGCGTAGTCCACTTAGTTACTGACTCCATAAGGACACACACCTGTACCATGGTTAAAGGTCAGTTAATTCACATTGGTCGTTTGATGATTGAGACTGTAATTGATCAGTAGGTTTCGCATATACATTTCCCGTGCACTTCGCCTCGACAGTGCCGTTAGACTTGTTAGAATATTCATCCAATATCCTAAGAGGATTATTAGTCAATTCCTATCGGTTAAATCCTACTGGTCAATTTTATAGTCGTCCTAGATATCAATGTCACGTGCTCCAGTGTTGTTTGTTATTGGTTGTCCTGACTATCAATGTCACTTCAAATGTTGCTTCCTATTGGTCGTCTTAATTGTCAATGTCACAGAATTCGATGCTGTTTCCTATTCGACCGAAATATATAAATACGCATTATCTGTAACATTTTATGACCACGACCAGGACCAGGACCTAGTCCCGGATCCCTAGTCCGGTGTCCTGATTCTCTTCTGGATTCGGACCTTGTACTTTCTGAATTCTTGTAGAATACAGGTTCTACTTCATATCAAGTCGTCTTATTTTTACTTAATATGGGAGTTGGGATAGTCAGATTCGCGTAGCATGTCGAGTCGCCGGATCCTCGCTCTCGTTTTCCGACTAGGTAAACTCGTAATAGTTCAAGCATATCAAGTTAACGTGTTTACGTGCAGGCGTAACAGCACTCCGGGTAAATTGCCTCACGAAGCTAGACACTAGTGAGCAGTACATTGTGTTTTCATCAATTTTTCTCTGCTTTGTCAAAAATCAGTTTTCGTTTTTCCAATATTGATATATTGACTAAACAAGTGTAAATCATTTCACTTTATCCTACAAACATATACATATACATTCATATGTGAATATCTAGTCTGATGTATTTGAATCAAACGTAAAAAAAAATTAATATCACGAAATATGTGAATAAATTTGTACATTTTGTAGTTCTGCTTACAATGATGACTGAATATATATATTTTTCTCTATTCACGTCAGAAAAAGTATTTATTATTTTTTTTAATCCCATAAATTGTGTATATGAATATGATGAGTTTTTCTAATCGATCGATCACATTCGTGTTTTCCCCTTTCTGTTTTTTTCAAAAAAATGATTTCACATGACTTTTTATTATTCTCCAATAGGTTCGTTCGATCAATTGTTTTGCCTTTTGATTTTCTTATTGGTATTTATAATCAAGTGTATACAGGTTGACTAATTAATCTAAATGAAATTGTGAATGGGATAAGTTGAGATAAAAATGTTGAAGAGTTTATAGAATTATTGATTGTGTGGTGCGCGCTACTTATAAGTAGTATATGACGCGAGTGTAAACGTAATGTCTGGCAGCAGAAGATGGGGGAAAATCAAGAAAGTAAGAAGAGTGGGAACACAATGGAATTTGTATGAAACGCATGAATAGTGAAATGTCAGACAATGGATTGATGATGGATTGAAGATTTGCAAATTAAGCGTTTACGATATAGTTTTCCTATTTTACTGATTAACTCTGTAATTTGCGATAAATACAATTCCGTTACCCTCACCTATGTTCCCCTTCATTACAATGGTATATAAATTCAGCCTCAATTGGCAAGGGTAATTTTACGTTGGTTTTTCAACAGAACCAGACACTACTCACGTGTTAACACTAAAATGTGAACAGTACAGTTTAATCTTGTGGAGCGACCACACTGTTATCTGACACCCTGGTAGAACATTTGCAGTGCCTCCATAGAAACTTGAGTTCGCCCACATTTAATTTGATTAAGCCTTTCGATTAACTTATGTAATTAAGCCATTTGTATAACAATAACTTATATGTACCATTGGTATTTTTTATTGTGTGGTTTTTATGTGCTGGTACGACTGAGCATTGCTTACCGCCTACGCGCATATTCATCCTATTCGCTTTAATGTTAATCTCTTAAATACTCAGATATCTTTCTATGTATATATACGAACATTTTAATCTTATTAATTCACTAGCCCATTCGCCCATTCACTCGCTAGTGTTCCTGCCCAGTCTACTTGTGTTCTGCCTTCCCTATTTGTGATGTGCCAAAATAAACGTATTCAACACTTCGAATTCGCCTTCTGATTTATAAACCGTCAGACGCTATTTAGTATTGATTGTCTAGACGAGCTAATTACAAAGATTAAGAACACGTCGAAATTGGTCATCACACATTCACATAATTTATATTACTGATCGATGATCGCGTCAATCAGTTTGCACAGCAGCTTGAACAGACCAATTCGATCCCTTCCGCGTAAGTGAGACTATCAAACTCAGTATTATTAGCAATGGTAACACGCAATACAGCATCCCGATGAAAATGGCATTCAGCAATGTTGCAAAACAGCCAACACCAGTATCAATTAAATCAATCACCTTGCTAACCGAATTTGTATACATGGACTATTAGCAAAACATGCCAAAGTAATGCGAAACCTTCTACACACACTATTCACAATGAACCTCTGGTCTCATAGGAAAACTCTAGCTCTATATAGGAAACTGGCTTATGATATATACATCGTATGGCAGCACATAGTAAGAGATGCAGCCCAGCTTGATGCGAATGAGCTCAAACACTCTTATTACCACCCTTTGTTTCATATCGGGTGATGGTTTCTTCATAATAATGAAAATTTTCATTTTCGACCGTATGAGACCTGAGTTAGGTGTAGTTTCCGTAATTTTTAAATCTTATTTAAACTTAACTCTATCACATTTAACTTTCTTCAAATGAAATGTAACGTAGGAAAAAATATTTTGAATTAAAAAATCCTACATCAGTTGTTTTACTAGTTAAACAAAAAGAAGTAAGAAAATTATCATCACATTTATTTACAAAAAATTTACTGAATGAATAAAATGATTCAAGACCAATCATTGTACGTGTAAATCATTCATTGTCTTAATTAATCATAGTAATTATACTGACTGTAGTAGTCGCAGTAGTAGAAAATAAAACAAAACAAAACCAAAACAGAAAAACTGAACATTGAACAACAAAACATTTAAACAAGAAAGAAAGAAAGTAGAAACTTGAGAAGAAAATAAAAAGCAAAGACAAAATAAAACATTTTTTTAAAAATTTTATATGTACATTAAAGTTACAAAATATGTATATTTATCTAGTTTGACCCTTTCTTTCTGGTTGTTAGTGCTTGATTGTATGTTGCATGAGTTGTTAATCGTGTACTTTAAATGGTTCCTTTCTGGAACATTCATTTCAGTAGTATTTATATTCTTGCCTTTTTCATGGAATTACTTCTAGAATCAATAGAAAAAAAACAAAGAAACAAAACCCTTCAGTTTAACAAATATGCAAGATAATGAATATCATAATCGTATATTAGTTTTGATGAAATAAGTATTCCAATGGTTAGGCGTCCGCGCTAAACAGCGAAGGTCCTGGGTTCGAATCCTGCGAGGTGCAGGAGTCGTGGATGCGTACTGCCACTGATGAGTCCCCTACCAGGACGAAACGGCCTTTCAGTGCTTCCAGGTTTCCAGTCGGTGATCAAACAATGATTGATTGATGATTTCAAATGTGTAAAAACACTATTCTCCACAACTCTAATTGGAAATAATTATAATATCATGTCATGTCTATTGAACAATGACATTAGTTAGGGTTGATTCGGTGTATGTGAATATCAATATGAGATGTTTTAATTGTTTTAAGAAAATATTGAAACATTAATGAATTGAACAGTTGTTATAAGCATTTTTTAATGATTTTTTTAGTTAGTGAAAAGCTACCATATATAATAAACTTATTCAAGTCGATAGTGAGTAGCTGCTGACAAGACTAGATGGCATTCTTGCTATAATGCTAATTGTATTTAATTGAGAAATTGTACCTTCGAAATCGGATACATTGATTGAAATGATATTAGCTCATTTATATGTAATACTAAGCAGGTAGATTACATCAATAGTCTATACTATGGGGAATAAGTTTGAAAAATCACGGATAATTATACGGGTCAAGAACAAGGTCGAACAAGAAGGCTAACAAAGTCAATATTTGAATAATCATAGGACATGGGTTAATGTTTAATCACAGATAGAAAAAAAAATCGAATAGCTCTACCTAAATTGCGAAAATGGTTCAGTTTCATTGGAATGATGAGTCCATATATGTTAGACAAAATGGCGGTCTGGTACTTCCAGGCTTCTAATGGTGTGGTCTAACATTGATCGATTTATGATTCCTATGGAGCTCCATATAAAATTGTTTTACAGTGAATCCCTAGATAACACCAATCACTGATCGGAGTAAATTTTAATCTACTATTCCTAACCAACATCAATTTTAACAATAGAGAGCTGGAAGAAATTGTCGACTTATAATATTTAACTGGTTGTGGTTTTGAAAGAAATCTGATGTGTTTTCATTCAATTCGGAATGGTTAATATTTTGACTGAAATTTCATCAGTCCTGATTGGCATATTGGCATCCTACTATGCGGACTGCCTCAAAAAAAGTTTACATAAAACAAATAGGATGTGATTAGTAGTAGAGTCCAGGATGCGCGTTTCGTCCGATTTGGTACTTGTTAGCTGAATATACCTGCGCTTCGGAAGACGAATTGTGCGCCCTGAATTCCACTGCTACATAGACTGATATGTTTTATTTTGATATGAGTAAATAAAGAACGTAAGTGGAAGCTATTCGATTTGAGCCTAGTTTATTTAGAGGCCTAACATGAACTGAAGACTCATTGAATGCGAAAAAAATCACATATTCCTATTTGAAATTGTTCAATAACTCTTAACCACCACTTTATTACATAAGTCAGAATCCGAGACACAAGTGAATCGTGTTAACCACATGACATGTAAACATGTGATCGTAATCTATTTGTTGATGATTCTTACTTCAGAAAATTTACTTTCTGAAACCTCTCACCAGGAACAGTGTGTCCACCATCGAGGCATTCATAAATCATGACGAACTAACTGTTCAGTGGTCGTCTACTTTCACTGAATCTACCTACAACTGATGTCAGTCTATGCAGAAAGTTCAGTTAGACTATTTATTAAAATTTACATTCAAAGTACACTTTTTGAAAACAACTGTTCTTATAATCAGATCTATACTTACTGAAATCATTGCATAATGTATAAATTATGTGACTTTTAAGTAATCATATCTATATTATGTTAATATAATTAATATTTAACAGTAGTTATGGTATATATACATTAAAAACATTTTTTTTTAAAAAACTACCGGAATATTATTATTTGATTAATTCAAACAATTTTACGCTTGTTCATTTTCAATTTTAAAAAAATTTACATTAAAAAGTACAATAGATTTCATTTGTTTAAATCAATGATAATACACCTGTTCAATAAATATATGGGCGGTAAAAAAACAATTTATGATGAAGTATTTTGTAAACAAAACGTGTTATACTATACGGTAGTTGAAATGAAATTATTTTCAAGCTATTTTCGAATCTTAATATGAGAATACAAATGTAACTGGCGAGCTGGAGACTGGACGCACTATAGATTTCACTGGCAGTTAAAATCTAATCTAAGATGTAAATAAATTGGGATATTGATGCAATCTGTTCACGATGTATGTCAATTAATAATATTATTAGAGATTCCCATTGTTAAAATTAGAACAACACATATACGTTAAACAATATTGTTGTTTCAGATTAGATCGTCATCAGGCTTTACTCTACAATATACATGAATATTTTTCATGAAAATGTTAAACCAATCAAGGCAATTTGAATCAGTAATCACAATGAAATGAAATAGAATACGTCACTACACACATAATAGGCAAAAGTACCAGTTGATAACAGTAGAAAGACAAGTGTACTGATAGAAGTAAGACAAATAAAATAGGGTAACAAAAGTTTTATTAACAGTAGGTCTAACGTGGAAAAACAGACTTAAAATAATCACTACAAAACACTATAAAACCATTACGTAATAAGAAGTATGCACATAATTAGAAGATAGTGAAGAACATAAACGGGAAGAGGCAGAAAATCAGAAACAAACACAGGATGTGAAAATTTAAACCGAAAAAAATTTTAAAACGTCAGTTAGAGATAGGGGTGTTACGAATTTCTTCTGAACACATAAATTGGGGTTGAATGTACGAATTCCTACGGCTTCTGCTATGTTTTGGAGACAGCATTGAACTCCTCTGGGAAATGATGGAGGTATAAAAGAGATCACCTGAAAAGATCTAGACTTATCTACAATATGACCACTATCAACCAGATAAGCTAAGATAGAACTGCTGATTGTTTTTAACTGGCCCTTCATAAACCATGCTGAGAGATGTTCACTCATTCATTGGTTCGGTTGCCTGGTAGTACGCTCAATATAGATATCTCCACAGGAGCAGCTGAATTTGTAAATGCACATAGAGGAGGTCAACTCAAGTAACTTATCCGTCGTTTGGGTAGACACCGCAGGTCGACTTGAGAAGGTCAACGCAAGTTTGGCTGCGTTAAATGCTCTACTAATTACTCTCGTTAATCCGTCCTGCAAAGGATCACAGGCCACCTCTCCGTTGAATTGTAGTTTAATAAACTAAGGCTTCTTTTGAGTGGTCGAAATTACTGACTACTTTTTTATAGCAAACATATACTTCCTTATGAATGCACTAGGGTTGCCGATCTCGGTCAGTGAGCTGCTGATAAATTATTAATATGGAATCTGTTATATTTTACAAGAAATCGATTTTAGAAATAAATAATCAAAAACATCCAACTGTTCGTGGTTCAAAATCACCTTTTTGTGTTGAAACTTATGATTTAAACGATAACTGTTAAACTGGGCGAAATGTTAGTCAGTCAGTAGATTTATTAAACATTGAGATATTCATTCTAGGATCATTTGGAAGCGAACAAGAGTCTTAAAAATTCATATCTAAATAACGTACACTGGTAAATATTTACTGGATTCATATTATGCGAAATATTGGTTTCACCAATCACCTTATTCAAGTTTGCCTATTCACTAGTATGTAAAATCACAATATTCAATGAAGGAATCGTCTTTTCGGAGAATTATTTATGTGGTTTAAATTATAAATGGATCTTAACTAGACCATCATTAAAAACTCAGAAACCATGGATAACTGTTTAATTTTTTTGTCTGGAGCTCCTCTCCAATGCGTATTCGTAATCTCACAACAATCAAGTTGAACTTAGGAGAGTCAGTCTTATACATAAACGCTCATCATCAATATGGTTGGACTCCATTAGTCATGAACTCTCACAAAGATGAAACATCTGTACGGTATTTACCGGTTTTAAAATAGTGGTCTAAGTATGGTCAGTTTATGATTTAAACAATGAACATTTAACAATTTTCGCAAATCCTTCTAAGAGGAAAATTTAAAAATGAGATGGGTACAAATACACTTAAAACATCAATATGTTTATTGACTATTATCATGTTTCCTCACAGAATTAAGCTTTAAACTATGAGTGTTTCAGCTTGATTATAAATGTGTTAGAAAGTTATCTTTTTAGATTTAGAGTACCATTTTTAAAAAAAATGTGTCAATAGGAATTATAAATTCACATCGGAAAAAAAAGTATCCAATTAGACACTACTATAATGAGTATTAGATGTATAAGTCAGATGACGAATACGAAGCGCTGATTAAGTTTAATTATGGCGCTAACCACAGATCATAAAACCATAGGCATACGAAGTAAAGATGATATGCGAGTGATGACAAGCAAACGAACAAGTCAGTGAGTGAGTGAATTAGCGAGTAAGCACACTAATGAGTAGGATTAAAATGTACATATGTATTCATAGGGAAATGAATGAGTCACCGTATTTTATTAAAGAGGCTAACATTACAGCGAGTGGAATGAATATGTACATAGGCGGTAAGCAATGCTCAATCATACAAACGTGACAATAATAAAAGCACAATTGTACAAATAAGTTATTGCAATAAAAATAGCTTAGTCTGTTAAGCGAGTTAATCTAATGAACATTTAACATTTAATCATAATGTACAATATCCAATAATGAATGTTTATTGTTCAATAATAATAATAATAATAATAATAATAATAATAATAATAATAATAATAGTCAATCGTGATAAAGCTAAAATGAAGAAAAATGGAATTGTTAATTCATGTGTGTTTGCATAAAACAGGAAGAGAAGACTAAGAATACGTGTTAGGAAACTGATGTAGGGATAATGTTAATTCTTATCAAAAACAAACCCTAATTTCTTGTTAAAAAAGTATGCGGAAAAAAAAACAGAGAAAATACTGATTGATTTATTCAAGAAAAAAAAAACAGTATACATTTTAAGCTGTCCTCCTCAAAATATTTATTATTGGGATTGAATTTTTGGAAGATATGTGGGTATGATGATGCTGTCAAGATGAATCGAATAATGTCAGTTCTCTTCGCATCTTAATGATTTTTCTTTGTAATAGTGATATGTTCGATATGTGTGTGATATGCTTGAACGCTATTAGGAGTTCACCTTAGTCGATAAACGAGAGCGTAGAGAAATGATACGGTGACACGATAGGCTACTCTAATCCGAGAGTCCCAAGGCCCAACTAAGTAGAGGAAGAAGTCTTTATATGGCTTAGAAAGTGTATTCTACAAGCACACAGAGAATATGAAGTCGACAAGTACACAAATCGAGTTTATTTATACATGATGGAAACGTCCTTGACAGAGCCACAAAAATAACGTACTAAAATACTACATCAACCAATAACAGTCAAGGATCTTCCCGAATGGGAAATGTAATCTCAAGGTCAACTGAAAACATACAATTAGGGTATTTATCAAGTGAGTTCTGGGGATCTAACGTCGTCAACAAATAGAAAAAGAAATCTTCACATTAGTTAGACATTAGACATCCTCCAAAAAATAAAATTACACTCACTTAAAACACGAACAAAAAATGTACAAACACATGAATATTTAGAATCCTTCATATATCTTTTCACTTCATATAGTAATAATGTTTTTTAAGTGATAATTTTTACATGGGACTTACTTAAACTCAAACCTATTATTATTAACAAAAAAAAAGCAGATGGAAAGATACTCAATAATTATAGGCTTTTTTTCATAGAATACTATATTTTCATTGGAATTATGTATTATGTACATGCATCTGTGAGTAATTAAGTGAGTAAGTGTGTGTGTGTTTGTGTGTGAGTATCAATGTGCTTTATTTTTCCCTTAATAAATTATCAAACTAGTTAATGTCATCAATATCATTTTTGTACGGTAAGATATTTCTACTAAATGACATTTGAGATAATTAAAAGTAACAATCGTTATGATGATGATGATGATGATGATAACGGGTTTTTGTTATCAATGTTCAATGATCACTTGTCATTTCTTTTGAAAGTAGTATTTAATGTAATTAGTTAGAGTGCAATAATAATGTACTAATGGTCATTCCTAGGAATTATAGATATTAGCTAAATAACTTAAGTAATAACTGTCATTAACTTGAAGTGTAGATGAATAAATCTTCCACTAAAGTAAAAGTTCTTATATTGTCATTCTTTTGATTGAAAGTTTATTGTAATGTTAAATCAGAAAGTTAATTTGTAAGTATATCATATTGGTTGTTTGAATCTTTACATGAATGTATAAGACTGCAAGTAATAGGTCTGTACAGATCTGCAGAAATGTCAAAATAGATTGATTTGAGGTTGCCATCGATTTTTCTGAGTGGGACAACGTTGTTGTCCGTAATACTTTTCAGATTGAAGATAACCAAAGCCAAGTCAAACTAGAAGTTAAGAATCAGCAGAATTGAAAGTATGTTGGAATGATCGTTTGGGATGTCAAGGAGTAAATGAACTAAGCTTGCAAGCTGATGCGCAGAGATGTGCTGCACGGCGTACTGCTTACTTACGCCTGTTACCCGCAATGGAGCATAGGCCGCCCACCAGTTTTCTCCTGTCCTGGGCTTCCGTCTCCACTTCTGTCCAATGTTTGTTCATTCCTCTCATATCTTTCTCTCTTTCTCGGCTTAGTGTATTCTTTGGCCTTCGCTGCACGGCGTACTCCACATTTATCTGGTGCGTATGTGTGACCGAAACCCTTCAGCTGGGTGTATCCACTAGAAATAATGAGGTTAGCATCAGTGTCAAAGACGTATAAAGCTATTTACTTCAGGGATTTGTTTACCGCTACAGATCAACTGCATTCCTAAATGCCAATGTGAAGATCCACACAACCTATAAATAAGAGTGAAAACTCATTCCGTTACATAAATCATTGTTTGAGACAAACTGCGCTCAGTTAGAGTTCTAGATTCAACAATAAATCATGGATGCAGGTACATCCATCTGACAAGTCCCGAATGAGACGAGACCTGCGTTCTTTCCTCCTTTATCTGAGTTTGGGACAGTAAC
The DNA here is from genome assembly GCA_944470395.2 of Schistosoma turkestanicum. Lineage (NCBI taxonomy): Eukaryota > Metazoa > Platyhelminthes > Trematoda > Strigeidida > Schistosomatidae > Schistosoma > Schistosoma turkestanicum. Next base: position 11,624 of record CALYCR020000957.1, read on the forward strand.
CCTAAAAGGCTTACGTATATAGATATA
>CALYCR020000958.1:0-11653 GCA_944470395.2 Schistosoma turkestanicum
CTGGAGTATTTCGCGAATTTTCATTTACTATTGTCAGACATACCGGAGTAATAAATTAAAACGAAGAAGATTTTACATTCGATGCAAATATATCTTTCATGATTCATAAAGTAATAAGAAATGATATGATGATAATTCAAGTTACGTAATGTTAAAAATGAAGATTGAAATTTTATTAAGAAAAATGGAAGCTCAGAAGATTTCAGAAAAAATGTTTGGAAACATACACGTGATCAAAAATGCCGAGATCACATTTGAATTTCGAAAAAAACGAGCAATTATTCTTTGTCTTCCAGAAGTAGTCAAATCCAAATGGTAGGAATAAGCTATCTTTTCCAGTTTATTTAAACTTTTTCCATTATTCAGTGAAGTCAGTTCGACTGGAGCTGTTCATAGAACAGTAATACATGTTATAAAATTACCATGTTTAGTATTTTGATGAATAGCAGTGTACAGTCGATAATTGTCCTACTAACCACTGTAAAACAGTTAATAAGAGAGCATTTGTCACTCCACATCTATATTTGAAAGCCTGGACAAGATGCACACTTCTGTGACACTTCGAAGTGCCTAGAAGAAAGTCAACATCATATTTAACCTTTGTGAAAGTCAAAATGATAAGACTAATGATGGAGGTCAGCTGACAGAAACATTTGAAGAGGAGACCTATCTCATGCAAAATATTTCCAAAGGATTGTCAAGTCATCATTATCTTGTGAACAGGATACAGTTGGCTGCTCACGTGCAGATAAACACTTCGATTCTGAAAGACGATCTAAATTTTCTTTCCAACTTACAACAGAATGTATAATCCTCCGCAGCACTACGTCTGAACATACACTTACTTGATCACTATTTTCGAGATACAATTTTTATCGATTTAAGTTTGAGGATTTAGTAAGCAGAAGTATTGTCAACGTTTCTTCGACTGAAGAACCTCAGTATTTCGAAAAAATTTATCAGTTATATGGAACCGATTTCATTGCATAGAGAATCACGAAAGTCATCAACAAAGAGCCTCAGGTGATGAAACAAGTACTGACGTTTGGTAATTAACAGAAGATCCAGTTTCGTAATTTCTTTATAGCAACCTTCCGACACAATTAGAGAGTATGTCACAAAAAATTAGGTTATCATTCGCAGATGATAACATGAGTTATGAATGCAACTATGGAACAGAATCAGTAAAATAATTGTTGCACGCTGTCCGGTCTATGCTTGGGAACCCCAAGGCTGCTAACTGTTCTAGTAATCAGTGCCTATATAATGACTGTAGGTTATCATTGACTTGAAGGATAATCGTTGAAGCCGGGTAAGCAAGATGATGCACAATTAACGGGGGCTGAAGAGAATGCATTTGGTTTCGGGAGATACAATATTTTATGGCTAAATTGCTTCGAATTGACCTCATCCATATATTTTGACACTGTCCCCGCCTAACAAAAGTCTGTCATCTGCATATGAATAAATCTCCCGACAGAGGGTCGACTCTTGAAAGATCAGATAATGAAACTTGTCACCCTGAAGGTATGTGCATAAAGGACGACGAAGAGTGACTTTATATTCTAAGACTTTCTCTGTTTAATGAAAAACGTCCACGTACAGGTGTGCTGATCTTTGACTTTGTTTGTTCTGCCCATCAATCCAACCTTTCAGATTTTGGATTATTAATAATCTTATCTTTACTAGGAAATTTTAATCATAACGACCGGATTTTCAAACGCAGCAGCCACCTTGGGGTGGCGGTCGGGCTTGCCTATCGTGATGATCCAACTGAGCTATATTGGCTGGAAGGTTTTACCATGTCAAGTATGTCGATTGAAAGACAATGAGAATAAATGCAGTTACTCAAGTTCTGAGGGGTCGCTCTGCTTTCTGCACAGGTGTGAAAACAGAAAGGAATCTGCAGCATCTGCAGCACACAAGATCAAATCGGTTACAATCAAATCCTTAATACACCCTTTAACATCCCCTTATCATCATGATTACTTCTACTCACAATCACAAAACAGCTCCACTGCAAACGATTTGAGTTCACGAAACGTTATTCTCGGTCTCTTGAAACCATATTCTGAACTAAATGCTGGAGAATTTATTCTACAGACATTAGGTCAAATAGGACAACAGGCTTTATTAGCTAGGACTAAAATATCTCTATCTGTGTATGCTGCTACTCGTGTATCGTGGGATACATGAGTAAGTAATGCTGCCATTAGGAAACGATTACTATGTAGTGATGAGATTTCAATAGATGAAGTGATGAAACTTCATCATTTGCGGTGGTTGGGACATGTGTTACGAATGCGTATCTACCGAGTCACTCTATGAGCTATATTATGTGATGCAGTAGTAGGTTGGTTGGAGGCTAGAGGCCGCGAAACCAAAACATGGCATAAATCCATGAAGTCACTGACAAGTGGACTGCGTCATGTTGGTGGATATAGGCTACTTGCTTGAGGTCAGAGAGACGAAAGACGAAATTGCACCGTTCCAGTCTAGATTCAAGTGTCACCACCGAAGGTGTCAAATCCGATGTGGCTGACGCCATGAGCAAGTATCCATTTAAACAACATAATACAGTTCAGTAGGAAACATAGAAACTCCAACAAAAGTACAAAAATTGAAACAATGACAAGATACAAATGTTAACATCACAAAATGAGATTAACAGAGTACGATAATGTAGCACACTAAGAATCCGTAAGAACACATCACAAACGTAAAGATGGAGGGATTTTCATAAAATAATCCTTTAAAATGGATTCTAAAACCGATGGTTAGACAGCTTGAATACCTTGGCTCAAAATCGTTTTCATTGTTACAGGTGCATCCACATTTTGTGTTCTACAAAATTTCTATCTCCTGGATTCGTCAACACCTCGATCTTTGTCTTTCTGAACCTATCTGGCTGAATTTTACTTCTTAGATAATATCTTCAAAATCCTCCATTACCAGTAATACTTCTACTATCTCAACCACTATGGGATTTGAATTGACAATTACATCTCTGTGCTAATGTGGTACCGCAACATGAAGTGATGTAATTACGTACAAAGTTCCCAGTACCAGTACGCGTAAACGGTTTTCTCATGATTATCTAAAACTTCAACATTTTCAAACGCTTTGGATTTCATGACCTACTACTATTCCTTATCATTTTTATGGACGCATTAGTAGCGAATACTTAGGCTGGCTCTAATTCTTATCGTGTTTAGGGCCGGTCATTTATATTCTTAGTAGATGTTACTTAAATCCTATGTCTCTTTCTAATTTTTTATTCATTCATTTGATATAACTTTAAGGTGTTTCCCTATTGTTTTTTTCTTACGTCCAGTAATAAATAGTCATACTAAATCAGGATAGTAACCTACATATTTGTCACAGATCGAGAGGTAGTCTTATATGACATGTCCCCATTAGTGAGTGCTCTATTTGAGTTCGGTCTTGAATCAAATACTTGGGTTGCCGTGTCATGTGATGCTTTTTCACTATGTTTAGGTTTGTCATATTAAGCTGGGAACGTAGCACGTTTGCAGCAGACGGCCTGCATTCTCTGTTTCCGGACTAGCAAAAGCAGGTGATTTCGGCTACGTTTAATCTTACTCAGCAGAAAATCGCAGAGTCCTCAAGAAAATTCGTATTCTGGCTCTTCCGAGCTGTGATAATCACGGGCTAAGGAAGAGACAACGTGGCGTTTACGGTGTATGCATATTTTTCCTCGTTCTTACTATCTTGTTTGACCAAACAAACCACAAGCGGCTATCTGCCGGCATTCAGTTTACGTATGGTGTTTCTGCTGGAAAATATACTGTGGAATCACAAGATGGGCAGATGACAGTTCTTGATGGTTCGTTGATACGACAACGTGAGGTAAAATTTGACATCAATGGACAACCAAGGAACAATGTCATATAATCTTAAACAAAAGTTGCATACATCAGTCAGCCACGGCTTTTTTGTTGGTCCCGATCACTACAAATGTGTTAATTAGCGTTAATCAGGTTGTATGAAGAGCTGATGCGGAAATCTTTGTAAGTAATAAAAATGGTCTCATAAATTGGATTCAAAAATCATTTTTCCTGTACGGGTGTATTGAAACACCGGTAACTGCCTATCTTGCAACGTAGGATGACTGATAGTTATGCTGAGAGGTGTCACTTTTATGTGCTCTGAAATTGATTGAAGTTCATGTTTGAAACCAAAGCATTCTCTGTCAAAGCAGACGACGAAGTGAGCTGACGTGAAATGAAATTTATTCAGTGATATGCGATAAACGAATCATCAGGCACTTTGATGATATATCTGAGCCATTAGAATCTTCAGACTAATTGCACATGTGTGTAATGTCATAAGATGGAGCTTGGATACAAATCCATATAAAATTCGGTTATTTGTCAACGATAGATTCGCCGGTGGTCATGATTGTCTGTACACTTACGTTGAAGGGAAGTAGGAACTTTTTCGCAGTCTTGTTTAGCATGATCATGAACGAAGTATTCGAATTAAAGAAAAGAAATCTCACTTTTACTTCACTAAAACGTGCATTTTACAGTAATTGTTGAGGGAAGATGATGTTTTTATAGTTAAAGAGTGCTTTGCTCCATCCTTTTTTATCTGTCAGTGCCCGGCATGGCAGGAACTCCGTAGAATGTTATTCTTACAAGTAATAATAAGAATTTATTCGTTATCCGATTCCATACCTTTAGAATGAAATATGTATTATTTTAAAATGTGTTCACTGCATTGTGTTGTTAGGTGATTTTATTTATCATCCTGTACAATTATTACTCAAACACCCATGTTTCAGGAAGATCAAATAAAACATATAAACCGGCCAAGTATCACCTACTTGCACGTTTTGTTCTTTGTTTCACATCGTCACCTTAAATTTTGACCTGAAAAGCATTGATTTCACTTGCGCTGATACTGTGAACGAATTACACGAAAAATTAATAAAATAATTACAATCTCTCTCGAAATGCATGATTCAAGATCTCATTATTATTATTCTAAGTATCATTTGCATAATGTCTAGAACATAATTGGTTATAGTAGAGCATTATTTGAATTATCACTCCTCGACCTAATTCTGATCACATTAAAACAGTAACATCTTTAAAAAAACTATTCTTCTCAAGCACGCCTTGCCTGTTCAGTATGGTGTCCTTAATAAGTATCCTCACATGAGTCACGTTTTCAATAATTGTTTGAGATGTTCATATGTTTGGAAACGTATGTTCTGAATGTTGTTATTATTGAATACAATAGTTTCAAAATAGGTGACCGAAATCAATTTCAACGCTGTCTTTGTTTTAAACATGGTCAACGGTTAACATACAAAGCTGAAGTTGTTATTTATGTGAAATTGTTTTGTATATCAGACTTGAGGATTACCAATATTTTATCAGAAGGTTTAGGACAAATAATATTGTGATTCCATTATAAGCAGCATACGTATTATCGACAAATGACAGTAGGTTCCGTTTTCTAGATTTTCGTAGCTCAGTCAAGACGGACAGCCGAATAATCAATAATGTAATCATTCGAAAGACATTTTGAGAGACGATCAACTGCAATAGTTTGTGCCCGATCAGATATAATCGTGCTACGAGTAAAACACAATTCAATCAAGCAGACCAGCTATGATTGCGTGTTAACTTCGAAGAGTAATTAACAATCGTTGGCGGAGCTCTGTAGAGTATTATTTATGCGCGAAATCTTGCATTCACAATAATATGGCCTAGATGAAGTGAAAGTTTTTGCATACAACATAGATACCAAGACAGTGAAATAGATGAAATATGGATTTCGATCCAGTAAGTGCATTTAAGTAGGTCTCAAGTGTTGTTGAAATACTGTGACAAACAACTAGTAGTATTTTCATCACATAATGTTATATCACTCAAATCACAGCATCTTGCTGACACTACGTGTATTTTAACAATTGCAATATGAAGTGCAATTAGTTGTTGAAATTCTAGTTGAATATTGTTCTGCTCTCGTTATGATACACATATCAATACATAACCATAGGTATGATAAATACATCAAGATTATTTTTCAAAAGTAAGCGCTGAAACAATAAATTTATAACTCCAAATCTTATATGTCTCGTTGTACAACTTCAACTTTTATACAAATGTAGAGCGACATATTCCTTTGAACACTGAACACATAGAAGTCAGTCTGATCTTATTTTCAAAGTCAAAAGATCAGGTTTCACAGTGTTGTAAAATATTAGTCACTACTATCATTTATAGCATATTTGTACAGATCACCTTATGATAATCCGAGCAATATAACTAGGTGAGTTAACACAAATAAATGGAAATGAAGCTGTTTGTTGGATTTGGCGATTGTGACTTCAGTAACGCACTTGACGGACTAGGTGCATTCTACTTTTCAGAAAACGTAGAGATGAGTACTACATAGCTTTCGCGCATATATATCAAAGGTGTTCAAATATGTCAACAAACGCTTGTTTTTTTCTAGCCGAGCGGTGTCATACTGCAACTAAGTTTGCGATAGTTTCCGAAACTCTCAGAAGCCCAACGTTTGGAGTAGCTTCAAATATATATAGGAGAGTTTGAGCTGAGCTCTTATCTTGTACATTGTAACTTTTCTCTTGTGTTCAAATCGAATACGATAGGCCGATATTTATTCGCAGCGTGTGTTTCTTTTAGCAGACCTGTGAAGTTTTAATATATTTATAGGTACAAGTGAAGATTTTACAAAGTTTTATAATATTTTCAAACACGCAACAAAATAAATCTCATTAACATTCACTGATAATAAAGAAAGAGTTTAAAAGTCTGTTCTTGTGGCTACTGAGTGCTGAACAAAGGTGTACATTTTTTTAAAAATGAAGTTTAAATCAATACACTTTTATATTAATTCGTTGACATGTACAAATTTTCACCTATCATTTAGGTATGACTTTGAAAACAAAAGTAATATAACGTTTGGTTTGGAAATTGTCAGATATGTTGAACACATATCAACCTGTCTATCCTGTTTTAACGAACGTTTGGTTAAAGTTTGCTATCTTCAATACCGGACTTTCAGTTTTCTCATTCTGAGTAATCATTGGCTTATATAGGCATGCTTGTTTGAACATGGACGATTTATCCACACTTATATTGCTCTTACCTAATAATTTGTTACTTGCCTAAAATATACTGACAAATTATACACACTCTTTAATATTTATGTCTTTTAAACCTAAACACCTCATACATATTGGAGTTCATATACACATTCACGTTAGCGTTCTCTACAAACGTTTTCTTGTATAATCGAAGACTTCTAAACTTATTGTAGAATCTTTTTTCAATGTTTTGTTTTTTGTAAAATCCCTCCATGTATATATATTTGTATTATGATATGACTGAGTCTTTCTGTTAACATTTTGGTACTTTATTTGATTCCATTTTGAGATTTTACCATTGTATATTGTTATCATTTCTATATTTTGTACTTATATTGAAATTTTTACGTTTGCTTCTGAACTGTACATATGTTGTTTAAATTTGATATTTAATATGGATACGGCCATATTTGGATTTGATACCGCAGCAGTAAGAACTGGTAACACTTATTCTTTTGGAATCGGATACCTATCAGGGTAATTTGGACTTGGAAGGTGTAACAATAGTTGGGTAATTGTCTGTATTTCCATTTTATATTAATAAAGACCGAATTCTCTCAGAATTATTGTGTTTTTGCTATTGGACCCGGGACGTCGAGTGCCAGCCTGCACCTAATGGAAACAAAGTGAACGGCTAGGGCAGAAAATCCATCTACACTTAATAGACATACTGTGTTATTGTTAAATGTTCACTTAGCGATAAGATGCAATAAACATGGGTTACGGCTAGCATAGTCATCGAAAATTATATTTCACTGCACAGAAAAATGATTATGGTTTTCATAAACATCACTATTGTTATGAAACTTTTTAAAAACCAATTTAACCTAAAGAACAAACAGACAATTGCATATCAAACGACAACTAACCAAGCACAACGCGATTAAATGTAAATTTGTATTGTGAAAAATGTTATCAGCTACATAGTACAATGTAATCTAAAAAAATATTTCCATTAAAATTAGTCATAGGAAGAAAAGCGTGATTAGTTGAAAAGGTTTATTAGAGAAATGGAATATGTTCGTAAAAGTGAGCATATTTACAAATTCATCAGTGAATTCGTAGTAATAGAGCTAAAGAATAAACAGGGAATAAATATTAAAATGGATAAGCTGAATCAAATAATCTGACATTGATTACGTGCAGTGAATTTGCGGTCACAAATAAGTGGCATGAACTATATTTGTGATAAATTTGTCAAGGCTACAGTTTTCTCATTATTAACGAAGATGTAACATCGATATACAATCAAATCAGTTATGCAATAGTCGAATCACGATCTATATATCATATTGTGTATAACATTCCAAATCGGTATTATCAAGCTAGGTGGAAAAAATTACCGGACATCCAAATTATCAGGTGATTAACCTAAACAATTCTCAATAATCGCCTTCAACACCAGGGCGGAAAAAATGCAAGATCACAAACTCAGATTTGTCTTCAAACCTACTGCGGACATCAGAGTGTTATCTAATTATTAAATAATCTCACTGTGACTGAGAACTTTACCTATCTCTAACGGGAACCTTAACGGTCTCCACCAGTCACATTGTAGTCAGTCGAAAGCATATTAGTTCGGCGAATATATTCTTGAAATACTGCTAATCCCGGATCCATAACCAAGTAGATCATGACCCTTTAATTGGTCAAACGTCTGAGATCCTATTTTTGGTTTATAAGGATGACGATGATTCACGTTCGTTTTGTGATATGATATAACTTTATGTTAACAATTGAAAATGCTCTTCCATGAAATGTTTGCTTACCTATACATTCATCTTTAAAAATAAATGAAGTTATTACTCACTGTATGATTTTAATTCTTATGTTAAAAAACACTGTAGTGTTGTATTCTTTTGTTCAGTAGGTGAATGTTGTTACGCATAGTTAGTCTGCAGTTATGATGACCTGTAGTTTTTCATCCCAGATGACAAACATCTATCCTACGTATGTTTAAGTTATCGTTGAACATTCAATAAAACTGACTGTAATAATTGAACATGTCATCATTTAAAATGATGTGACTTCTATGTAAAATCATATGTATTTGGCACCAGTCACATTGTTAGACTTCATTTACACTAAAATTGAATATTATTCAAGCAGCAAGTATGAGTTACCTGCCACGTACGCTGGACTGAGTACATATCTGTCAGCACATCAATACGTTTTCAATCCTCAAGCTCCTAATATTATCCTAAACGTCTAGTCCAGAACATTGCTCAACAATCTCATTATTCGTTATCGCACATTCCATTTAAGTGATCAAAAATTTCTTTATTTAGAACCGTAATGCTATGTATAATATTGAATCACTCACTGCTACATAGTTCTATAACACAAGATGACATTGAAACAAAAAGCATACATTGATAATTTACATGTCCTTGAAGGAAGCAAGTGTTATTGACTATTCACAAACAGTACAGTCCTAGTTTTATCGAACTTTTAACTAATCAGCAACGTTACAAATCCTTTGACGACATGCAAATTTTCTTCTGTTATTTCATATGATATTTTTCAATTAGACTTAGGATGATCTTTCTAACTATGAAATCAAGCAAATGTTCCCTAATGCACAGGTTAGAAAGAATGATGAAGTTAACTCTATATAAAATCACGCAGACTGAGTAGCAGAGATATAATAGATGACAAAAGAATAAAAATCTGAATATAAGTGAAGCAGCATTAGGGTGTTGTTGGTCATTGACGCTAGATCTCGTACATAATGAAGTGAACAATTCAATGATGAAATGTGAGCATTACAGTAATAAAAATTTAACAATCGTACGATTGAATCAAATGAACGAATTCACTTACGATGTTCATCACCTTAATATATATTCAGAAATATGGTATAGCATATTGTACTATGACATGCTTGTGGAAGAATATAGCTATTAAGTGATTTCGCAAAGAATGATTTGCATTGATAGTGGATATGCTTTCACACATACATGCTGTCAAGTGGTGAGCAAATCCAGCATGTGAATATCAGATTTCAAGAATTGTCGCTCACTACGAACAAAATACTCACAGTGAGTGGATATACAATAGTTCGAATGTGAGTGATTTATTTGTGAAAGGTACTTGTGTCATAGAATAAATATGAGAACTCACTCATGTATCGATCTTTTAAATAATAAACAATAATTTTGAAGATCAAATACGGTAAGCAATTACAGGTCTTAATAAATATATTTGGTGATATTACTTGCCATTAAAATATTTGCACATGTAGTGAACATGCAGTTTTCAATACTAGTTGTCAGTCACCTTCGAAACATGTGCTTTCAGTTCGAGAAACTGGCTAATCGTAGTACAGTTGTTATTCTGATGAATTCTCCAAAGGTTTCTCAAGTAAATGATATTGGCAGTCACCAATAATCAATTAACTACATAAACAAATGTGACTTCAGTGTAAAATCAATTGGTTGAGTCGATAGTATTACATTGTTAATACTAGTTTAGCAACAAATGTGAGTCGTTAAGCAATGACGCTTGACCTTCTCTTTACCACTATTTAAAATATGTTTGTTTTTAACGATTCAAATATCCAATTTTGGACTTGAACATCAAGACTCAAGAAAATTGAAAGTGCTAATAATTCTATTTTGTACATTGCGCTTCACAATAGTGATAATTTGATACGGTCCTATGATCGCAGTACATTTAATAAATCACTTACCAGATTGTTCCACTTAAAATTTATTGAGATTTCATGATATCATATGTCGTACGATATTTTACGGATTGTGAAAAAATAGAGCGAATCAGAAATTTCGTAATGCATATTATGCAGTCATAGGTGATTTGCATTCACACATACATGCTGACAAGAACACCTCCAACAAACGTTTCAATGCAGAACGTCAGTCATTATAATGAATGGGAATCGGCAGAGCGTCAGTAATCAACAAAAGACTGTACCACGACTTGACCAGTCAGCAATTACGATGACATTGCCCAAAATGAGCAATCATGTAAACTGAACAGTATTATATTCTGAATAATGAGATAGTACCATATTGTGTTTATCAGTTTGGCGAAAAATGTAAGTTGTTTTCAACGACGCTGGACTTACTCTTTACCGGCTTACAAAACTTTTCAGATTAAACAATTCAGGCTGTCAGCGCTTCGATAATTTAGACTCTAGAAAATCTGAACAACTTAAAATTCATTGTTGCACTTATTGCATCACGATAATGACATTTTAACATAATTGTAGGATTGCAACAAATCAATTCATTCACTTACGATGTTCATCACCTTAATTTATATTCAGAAATATGGTATAGCATATTGTACTATGACATGCTTGTGAAAGAATATAGCTATTAAGCAATTTCGCAAAGAATGATTTGCATTGATAGTGGATATGCTTTCACACATACATGCTGTCTAAAGGTGAACATATACAGCATCTGAATATCAGATTTCAAGAATTGTTGCTCACTACGAGTAAAATACTCACAGTGGTTGGATACATAATATTGCGAACGT
>CALYCR020000960.1:0-11651 GCA_944470395.2 Schistosoma turkestanicum
CACATTTGCATCCGACCCACCTTTCTCGTCGATGATGCTGCCCAGATATGTAAAGTTGTTAACGTCCTCGAAAGCATCTGCATCAAGAGTGATTTGTTTGGTGCATGTTGTGTTGCATCGGAAAATATTGCTCTTTCCTTTATGTATGTTGAGACCTACTGCCTCAGAGGCTGCTGCTACACTTGTCGTCTTCTCTTGCATTTGTTGTTGAGTGTGCGATAGAAGTGCCAAGTCAGATCGTCCAGCTGCGTCCTAACTGTCCAGTTGATACTGTACTTCCCTGCAGACGTCGACGTCTTCATAATCCAGTCGACGACCAGGAGAAAGAGAAAGGGTGAGAGTAAGCAACCTTGCCTGACACCGGTCTTCACCTCAAAAGAGTCTGTCAGCTGACCTCGGTGCACGATTTTGCAGTTGAATCCATCATAAGAATTCCGTATGATGTTGACTATTTTCTCAGGCACACCGTAGTGTCGAAGAAGCCTCCACAGTGTTTTCCTATCCACGCTATCAAATGCTTTCTCGTAGTCGATGAAGTTGATGTATAGTGGTGAGTTCCATTCAATTGATTGTTCCGCAATGATCCGTAATGTAGCGATTTGGTCAGTACATGATCGATCCTTACGAAATCCGGCCTGTTGATCTCGAAGTTGGGCGTCTACGAAGTCCTTCATTCTGTTTAACAATACCCTGTTGAAGACTTTGCCTGGTATTGAAAGAAGAGTGATGCCTGTGTAGTTCTCACACTTGCTGAAATCGTCTTTCTTTGGTATTATGATCACGTATCCTTCTCTCCAATCTGATGGTACTTGTTCCTCATCCCAAACCTTCTTGAAGAGGATGTAAAATATTTTCGCAGTTGCTTCTACATCTGCTTTCATTGCCTCTGCTGGAATGTTGTCTGGTCCTGCTGCTTTGCCGTTCTTGATTTGCCTGATGGCCTTACTGATCTCTTCAATCGTAGGTGCGCCAATATAAATTGGGAGGTCCGTGGATGCTGCTTCGATGTTGGGTGGGTTCAGTGGAGCTGGTCGATTCAGGAGTTCCTTAAAGTGCTCTACCCACCTGTTTCGCAGTTCTTCAGTGTTGCTGATTACTTTGCCTTCCTTGCTTTTCACAGGTAGTGACGGTTTCCAGCGACCTTCTTCGTTGTATCATGCAGTCGTCTCATGTTTCCTTCTCTTGCAGCCTTTTCCGCCGTCACTGCTTAATCTTGCAAATATTTTCGTTTGTCAGCTCTGATGCTCTTCTTCACTTCTCTGTTTGCTTCTGTGCATTCAGCTTGTGCGGTAACTTTCTCTGCTCTTGTTCGGCTGACATTCGCTGCTGCTTTCTTGTTCCTCCTTTCTTCAATTTTTTCAAGAGTACCAACAGAGATCCATTCCTTGTGATGGTGCCTCTTGCGACCAAGGACCTCCTGACATGTTGAAGTGATTGCCTCCTTAATCCCTTTCCAATTGTTCTCCAATGTTGCTTCCTCTCCATTGAGTAGACCCTGAAAGGCCTGGAACCTATTGGTGAGGGCTATCTTGAATTCGTTGAGTGTTACGGTATCCCGAAGAAATGCTGTATTAAACTTGTGCGATGTTGTCTGCCCCATTGTCCAGTGTTTCTCTAGTTTCAGTTTCATTTTGGCGATCAGCAAGTGGTGATCTGAAGCTATATCAGCTCCTCTCTTGGTTCTCACATCCTCCATCGTCCTTCTGAACTTTTTGTTGATACAGATATGGTCAATTTGGTTTTGAGTAGTGTGGTCCGGTGAAATCCATGTGGCTTTGTGTATGCGCTAGTGCGGGAATATTGTGCCGCCGATGACCAGTTTGTTGAGGGCACATAGGTTTGCAAATCTCTCACCGTTTTCGTTCCTTTCTCCCAGTCCATGTCGTCCGATGATGTCTTCATATCCAGTGTTGTCCATTCCAACCTTGGCATTCAGGTCTCCCATAAGAATCGTCAAATCCTTTGGTGAACATTTCTCGACGATTGACTGTAGCCTTTCGTAGAATTGATCTTTGACGTGGTCATTGTAGTCATTGGCAGGTGCATAACATTGGATGACGTTCATTGTAATGTCCTCTTTCTTTGTTCTGAAGGATGCTTTAATGATCCTCGGTCCATGAGATTCCCATCCTATCAGTGCCTTTTGTGCATGTTTGGACAGCATCAGTGCAACTCCTTGTGTATGTGAAGCATTTTCCTCTTCATGACTAGAGTATAACAGCAGTTCCCCTGAAGCTAGTCTCAGTTGTCCTGCCTGTGTCCAATGCGTTTCACTGATGCCGAGCACATCCAGGTTGTATCTTTTCATTTCTGCCGCAACTTGAAATAGTCTTCCAAGCTCGCACAATGTACGAACGTTCCATGTACCTAAAAAAATGGGTGCTCTGGTTGTGAGAAGAGGCATCGGCCCCGTGACTTCCGAGGGAACTCGGCTTTCATCACGCGACGTCATAATTCTTCTTCCAACTCCCAGGGCAGAGTTAAAATGGTTTGAATTATTTTTTCTGGTTAGCGTTTTTTGGCAAGTGAGATTTCGACGGAATGGGGTCGCCAACCCTTCTCCTTTATCCGGGCTTGGGACCGGCAGGAGCCGCTAAGGTTCTACTGGCAGAGTTGAGCCTTATAAGCAGTGAGCAATGATCCAGACTCTTCTTATACGCAGCATACACTCTGCAAGTTCATCACCTCTGTCACGGGGAGATTATTCAGTCTTAAAATCTTAATTATATGCCTACATAACTTCGGTCTAGCTGTTTCACATTTAAATGCCAGACCGAACGATGACTGACTAAAAGAAGCTTACAAATGCAAGTAGTAAAAGATAATCTTGAAAATGATATCTGGTCAGTGTGAAGTGAGTTACATAAGCTAATAAAATCGTGTTTTAATGAGCAAGCAATTGGGATAGTCTTCAACTTAAATACGACCTAATACCCACAGTCAAAAATTGTGGGTATTCTCTACGTTTTTTATTTACAGAGACACACTTTTCCAGTCAAAATAGTCAATCGCTTAGTGCTAGTCAACAAATCGTTGCAATGAATGATCATAACGTTATTCAAGTGTCAGTTTTTGGTAACGTTGGACACCCAAACTTTACAAGCGATAAGGAATAAAAGTTGTTACGTATGTATGACTGAATATAATTTCTTGATGAGCTTAGCCGGCTGTCTTAAAATAACCGTCCTTTATTTTGAAGGCAAGTTGATTTATATTAAGGGAATTATTGATCAGTTTGAGTACATCATGTCACAGCCTAAACTACATTAGGAAAAGAAACATTATTTGATCCGCAAACTGTAATTTTACTGTTTAAACATATTCTAGAATATTCGTACACTCACCGGTCACATGAATTTACGCATAGAGAAGCTGTGGAAACAAAGTTGAATTTAGTTTTAGACTGCACTATTTTGTACTGCTAAAGTTTCAACATTCGAAATTTGTTTGTAATTCCGAATAAATTCATTGATTTTTCAAACGAAGTTGTGCGCAACTAATGGCGCGAGCGAAATACTCGGACATATTGATTTCGTAATATCTGGTTTATGAAAATATTAAATGACTTCAAAATAAGAACTTACATAGTCGTCAATTATAAGCGAAAATCAGAATAATTTAGGTGACGTAGGCCTTTTATCTTAGAAAAATTGCTTTTGGTAACAGCGAGAATTTTAAGATTACTCCACGTGGTTACTGTATATTTCTTGAGATGTATATGCGGTTTGAGTGCCGGAAATTGGCTTTCACTGAAGGTGACCATATACGTGTAACCATATGAGCATTTCAAGAGGTAGAGCAGACTCCCCTCCACTTTCAACCGTACTCAGGCAACTGGGGCTAACTTTTTGTTGTTAACAAACACCTTTAGTCAGTGATTAATCTAAACAAGTAACCAAAACTATGTTAAATGCCGTTTATTGGTGAAAATTACGGAAGAAACGTTATGTTATTTCGATTAGGTCCACTCTAAAGAAATACACAATGATATTATTTGTCTATGTATTAGATATAATAAACATTTAATGAATATTTGTTAGTAAAATCACGAGAGAAGCCTTGTCAAAAAATGAATTAATTTTCGAATACTAATTTGCTGATCGGGGCAGCTGAAACATGTTATTCTACAGGAAAGACTTTGAGATCAAACCAGCTACGGAAACATCCAATAGATATAAAAAGCAATCCTGAATTATACATCTAATGTGAAGTTCTTATTATCAAAAAAGCTAGGTTTTCATACAGACCAGTAATATAAACTAATAAAGTACTCCTTACAAGGAACATTGTCACATAACCACCGTACAGTCTACTGAGTGATACTCCAAAGTCGATTTACGTTCAATACCTTAACGAGAAAGGAAAATGTAATACAACTACCTAATCCATACTTTCAACATGGAACGGATAACTAAGATATGTAAGACGAGAAACATGTAGGAATGTTTTTATACATGAATATGACATGAATAAATAAACAATAATTCGAAGATAATGAGAACTAATACAATCAGAAATAAAGGGTAAAAATAGGACAACCCCTGAAATATTATTTTCTAGCAGTCTCCAAGAACATTAAACAATAAATGAGTGTGAAATGGAAATCGTTCAGAATGGTCTGCATGGATCGATAATCTGTCGACAAATAAAAAATTGAGAGAAACATGATTTAAAGTATCGAGGTGGAGATCACATGAGAATGTTTACAATCCGACTGACTGAAGAATGATTTAGAGCAGTTAGTACAAAAAGGAGAATAAACGTTTTTACAATCACAAAGGGTTGAAGCCAATAAAAGCAGCATATACGCACCATATCGCTATCGGTATCGCTATGTGACGGAGTGGACTATGGCCTCTTTGAACAGAACGAGCAATAGCTTTTTGTGTCTCATCCAATAAAAGTACGGGTATGGAGATTTTCAATACAGCAAGCCACTCTGTAATATTCAGTGCAGCTATTTGGAATATATTCTGAAATATAGTACAATGCAATGTAGAAAATATCATGGACAAAGCTAAATTAATGAAATAGTATGACTGACTGATTTTGATAGTGGTTTCTACAACTCTGTTAGCTTTTGTTTTTAATCTTTAGGTATCCTTCATTTTAACCAACCCTGTTGGTTTGTTCTACTTCTACGAATAAAAATAGTGATTTATTTTAACACGAAAGTACTTTTTAATTTATGGGAACTAAATAGATAATAAATTACATAAAGTATTCAATAAATGTTAAGTTAAGACACAATCGTAAACAGACTTTTCTTATCGGCATCTATTGCCAAGATGAAAGTCCTTCTTAAAGGTGCAAATGACTACAAGTTCATTCAAGGATCTTAAAAACTATAGTTTACACACCTTTTCAAACAACTCTATCTGTCCAGAAGTTCACTAGTGTCCTTAAGAAGAGATGGGGATTAGGATAGGTCTATCTGTCTGTCGATTCATGAATCTCGAGAAGTTGGTGTTCTTTGTTAACTTTCATCAATTGATACCTGCAATCAGGTACAGAACAATCTGACCGACATCGCCGAGGCAACAACCAACTAAACTGTTTCTAAAATGGTTTTGTCCATCGTCTGAGGTCATTAGCTGTTATATGTTGATGTCTCATCAGATTTACAAGATGTTTTATTCACACAAAAATTTTCGCTACTAGTAGCTAGGATGATTTGAAAGAGCTTTCAACAGTTACCACGCTCGAACTACTAGATCCTTCAGTTCTTACGCGAGCTTTGTGTAATTTTATTAAGCGAGAATCTCCGTTTATTGCCAAACTTTCGGAGAGTCGGCGTAGACCGATGTGCCTCAATGAATTGTAAGGAACCTTCATAAAATCCAACACTCACAAGATGGACATTTTCAGAACCTACAAGTAACTTTACTCGCTATTTTTGTGTTGCGATGCAAACGAAGTCAATGCTCATCTACACCTTTCAATGAATTGATAGCTAGCCTTGAAACTAGTTTGCTTTGATAGTTAGTTACATCCGATTCGTTGATATCGATCTGTTTAGGAGTTTGTTGACCACCAAAAAGTACTATATAATTAGTGAAAAGGACGGCGTAACCACAGTCCAAATAAACACTAAAAAATGAGTCTTGTACACAGCCACTTTAGTGGTAGCTTCTCGCGATGCATTAAATCTGAGTCCAGTCTTCAGATGTAGAGAGAGGACTCCAGATAGAATGAGTTTTCATTGGTCACCGAAACGACTTTCCTGAGCCTAGATGTCCGACGTATGCATTCGGATCTCCGACTAGCAATACATTATGTCAGATGTGCTTTCTGGAAATCACTTAATTGGTGATAAAATTTGTCTTTCATTTAATTAGGACCGCAGTCTGTCAGGGCTGACAGAAATCGTGCAACCACATAAGGGTAATTGAAACAGACACCTAGAAGTGTTTACAAATTAAAATTCTGAAACCAGAACCTAAATAAATGGATGATTAAAGTTCAAAATATGAACAATAAAACTGAAAAACCTACCGCTAGCACGTTTATGTACAAGATCGCAAAATGTAGCGTCATACTAAAACAGATAGCAGCGATAAGCCACATATTGTGCCAAGGAGGCATGACCAGAAGTGACTGATTCTCAGAAAGGCTAATAAAATAAGCACATTAAAAAAATTACCTGAGACGGATGACGTGATATTTCCATGAACCATCATTTATTAAAAAAACAACTTTTGCTCAAAACATTACGATTCCATTTACCATAAAAGTTATTCCATGAGCTGCTCTATTTTTGAAAGACTTTTATAACCTAACCAACCACAAGTACATAAATATAACATTTCTTAATGGAGATGATTCGCTTTGCGCTACCCGAAGTAATGACAACAAACTTGGTATTCCATTCCACCATATAATTAATTCACAACAAAGATAGTTTAAAATAATGATCTGATTTATACATCAACAGAAGAGAGTGAACAATTCGCCAACGTAAACACTAGTGAATAAGATCTGTTTTGTTACAGAATAATTTGATTTGTTTCTTTACTGAGCTAAACATTAAAAAAACAAGTTACCTGTTTAATGCGTTAAACATCTCAATTAAAACCAACACCGATAAAGCCATAGTCATTGGTTTTGGACTGGCAAATACGCCACAATCAACTCCTTTGAATAAAGAAGGTTCTAACTGGCATTGTAAATGATGCGTCTATAAAACGGAAACTGTGTTTTAATTCTAAGGTAAATATAAAAAGGAAAACTAGGACTGAACAGAAAAAAAATTATGGTGTTGGTGTTATAAAGTGATTTGAAATGAAAGGACGTACAATCACTAAAATGAACGGTAAATAAAATTTGACGGAAAACATTCTTGAGGTATTTGATATGTTTTTTTGATCAATAGACGAATGAGTCCCGAACAATGCTCTCAAAGAAGAACAAGACTAGCAGTTACTTTCTTAAGTGATTATGCTATTAGAAGTCGAGTAATATGAGAGAAATAAACTAGTACGTGATTGACTTGAAGAATATATAAGTACATTTCAGATAAAAGGTTGGGTGTAGTTACGTGAATTTCTATGGGGAAAGAGAAGAATTACCGTGTTGAATTCTTTTTGCTTTCACATAGATTTTCAGAACCGTATACGACCGTTTCTTTAAGATTAGTACTTCGCCTGTTTTTTTATAGATTATAACTAGTCGGCCAAAATATTTTACACTGTTTCGCAGAGACGTAAAGAACAAGTACACGAGAAAAGTAGTGGGCGTAGACAAACATCACACAATTTCATTTACTGACAGTTATATTAAGTAGAAACAACCATAAGTAAGATGAAAGCTTCAATAAAAATGATGGACATGCAATATATGTTGCTCAGAATATATATGTAAATTGTATAAAAATAGAAAAATGCGTTTTCATAAGAAATGTACATACCAACTGGTAATAGTTTACTTTAGGACCCTCCTCATAGATCATGAACCACCAGGCTGCTGCTCCAACTGTTGCACAGCCAACATAGATACCTATTAACATGTATCGAAGAAATAGCCATCCAGAAATTAGTGGTTCTCTGCTTTTACGTGGTGGTTTAGTCATTATGTCGACATCGGGAGGATTAAATCCTAAAGCTGTAGCAGGTAGGCCATCAGTAACTAAGTTAACCCAAAGCAATTGTACAGGAATCAAAGCCTCAGGCATTCCGAGAGCAGCAGTCAGGAATATGCAAACAACTAACGGAACACAGTAAAGAAAAAAGATCAGAAACATGGGTTATGATAAAAAGTTTATGGTAAGTCTAGAGTATAATAAGTTGCAATACTTGTGTTAAATATGGAGAATTATTTACATATATTCGCTAAGTTGAGTTTTCCCTTGTGTTGACAGCAGCAAAAGTGTGTCACATTAGAAATATCCAGGTTGCAATCAAATTCGAACTATTTTGTAATGAAGGATAGATATAGGTTAAGACTTCTTGAGTTGAACACATGGATCAATAACTTAAGTATTCAGAAAGCAACAAAATCAGTAGTGTCGACGTGTGGATGAAAACCCGACCGAAGCTGCTACCTTGACGTGGTGGTCGGGTTTGCCTATCGTGATGACCCAACCGAGCTATATTCGCTGGAACATATGTTCCTGATGGTTCTACCATACCAGGCAGGTCGATTGGAGTGCGATGAGACTAAAAGCAGCTACTCAAGGTCTGAGGGCGAAGTCGTAATGTTGACTGCAGAGGGGTGTGACAGCAGTAAGGTGTTTCCCTCGGACAACCAGCATCTGCAGCGATGCTGCCTTCTCACAAGGAAGGAAGGGTTAGAAAAGGTCGACCCTAAAAATGTCACACCTCACCTTACCCCACGGATTTCCGTCTCCGTCGTAAGGGTGCCCACTAAGGGCTTAGCAAAAACGGAGCTAAATACTTCAAAAACTTCTCATAAAAAGGCAGTGCGTGACCGGCCTCAAGCAGTTGTCGCCTGGGCTCTGCGGTCACGCTCCCAGGTCTCGAAGTACCAAGACTAATCTATCTTCCTTTTCAGGTTCCTCAAGAAACAATCTTCCATGGTGTGGGCAGCCGGGAGTGATAACCGCCCTCATACCCGTAAACGCACACGAGACCGAATTGGTCAAAATCATATCCTTCCGACACCCCCTAATACCTCTCTTATCTCCACGACTAACTCTTTCTCACATTACAATTTTATCGACAGTGCACAGCTTAATGGCAAAACGATGCGAGTTCAGCGAAACGTCATCGTTCCTGGTCTCTCTGAAACCCCGTTTCTAAACTACATGTTAGGAGCACTTTAATGTACGGACATTCTGTGTCCAAATAGGCGCAACAGGCGTCATTAGCTAGGAATTTAGAATCTCGTGCCATCGATGGTGTGCTGAGTGAGATCGGAAAAGCGCATACAGGATCCAAGGTAGCATATCATGTCACTTGACCTCACCATGTCAAGATAAAGAAGCAACTCGATTTTAACCCTTCGTGTAGCCGGTAGCCCTGATGCTGGCTTCTAAGAAGGGCCTCGCTGGTCGTAGGTATAGCATTGAGGAGTTAGGGTAGAAACTAGGAGCTCCTAGGACTGGATCCCAGTAGATAGTCGCTTGTGTGCTGGTAACGACTGAATGGGACAGTACAGGTACGTCGTACCAAAGGATAGTGGACACTCGTCTGTATGTCTTGACCTACGCCCCAAACTGATTGCGACGTTCAAGGACGATGTAAAGAGATGAGTTCTAACAGAAAGCTTTCGGACCTTCTCCAAAAAGCTAAGCGTTCCGATGTAATAATAATGGCTGGTGACTTTAATGCTCAAGTGGGTAGACTAAGTGAAAATGAAAGACATTTAGGTGGATGTTATGGTCTTGCGGCTCAAAGAACGGACAATGGCGACCGTCTGTTGCAACTGTGCTCAGATAACCGCCTATTTCTAGCACACTAATTTTAAACAAAAGGAAAAACATCTATTGACCTGGCGACTGGCGAAGTCGTATCAACGTTGGAAGCAACTAGACCATATCGCCATCAGCCATCGATGGAGGGTTTCAATAGAGGACTGCCGCTCGTTCTGGTGCACATGTTTGTATTCAGATCATGCCCTAGCGCGAGCACGTATTTGTTTGAGGCTTGCTGGACGTAGGAAAGACACCGTAAGAAAGCCTCTTAGGGCTTTACTTGATGATAATCAAGCTAAGAAAATATTTCAGGAGGAACTAGAAAAAACAGTTATGAGACCATGCAAGTGATTCCCATCCTGAAGCAGGATGGGAATCATATCAAGAAGGCTGTGGAAACAGCAATGGTATCTGCTAGCAAGGTAAACCATAATGCTAGGATGAAGCAGTGGATTTCAGTCGCATCCACCGAACTGATGGATGCTCGAAAACGCATACCACCTGACTCTGAACATGATGAAGAACGTAGTCCACTTAGGCGAAGACTTATAAAAAGCCTACGTAACGACCGTGAACAGTGGTGGGTGCGAAAAGCAAAAGCGATGGAAAAGGCAGCAGCGATAGGCAACACTAGACAACTTTTCCGCCTTATCAAAGAAACCGGTATTAGGAACCCGAATGTGAGCGAGACTATCTCGGAAAAGGATGGTCTTATTATCCATTCTCAATCCAGGAGGCTGGACCGATGGGCAGAACACTTTAGGGATCAGTTCAACTGGCCTCGAGCCACTCTTCGGTTGCCCACGATCTCCAGTCATCCTGAATGGCAAATCGATTTAAGTCCTCCCAGTTTACATGAAGTTGAGAAAGCTATAGGAAATCTAAGGAGAGGTAGAGCGGCAGGTCCCGATAGGCTTACCCCTGAGATATTTAAGGATGGTGGTCCAGTTTTAACCGTTAAAACTGACCGAGATCCTAGGTAGAATCTGGGAAATGGACGTAATCCCATCTGACTGGTCTCAGTCGCTAATTGTCCCAATCTACAAGAAAGGACAGAAGTCCTCTTGTGACAATCACAGGGGAATAAGTTTAACTAATATAGTTTCTAAATTGTTAGCCTCGATTATACTTAGACGTCAACGAAAAGCTCGAGTAGAGCAAACTCGAGAAAGCAGGCTTGGTTTTCGACCTGGACGTGGTTGTATAGACCACATCTCCACACTACGACAGGTCCTGGAACACAGATACACAATTCGACGTCCGACAATAGTCGGTTCACTGGACCTAATAGCGGCATTTGACTCAGTGGATCGTGAGGTTCTGTGGCAGTGTCTGTCATTGAAAGGTGTACCAAAGAAGTACATTTAACCTTATACAAGCACGCTCGACTGTCAAACACAAGCCACTGGTCCGAGGTGAGAGCATATGGCGTAAAGTCATCTGATCCTCTACATTCAAGTTGTGGTTCCGGTCAGGGCTGTCCCACCTCTCTCCATTCGGTGTTTAAACTTTGTCGGTAGAACATCCTGATTAGAGTTAACATGATGGCTTCGTCAGATTTTCAGGACCTTTTACCAGGCTGCTCGCTTATGACTTTAGAATATACCAATGACATAGTTCTATTTGGTGAAGACGCTGACAAAATGCAGAGTCTTCTGACTACCCTTAGCAACAATGCAAGCATGTTCGGGATGTGGTATTCCCCCTCGAGATGCAAAATGTTGCTTCAAGACTGGGTTGCATCGGTACCTGAACTAGTGATAGGGAGCGAAGTAGTCGA
>CALYCR020000961.1:0-11641 GCA_944470395.2 Schistosoma turkestanicum
ATGCACAGTGCTGATAAGTCACATACTAGGACGAAACGGCCGTCCAGTGCTTCCAAGTTTCCAATGGTGGTCTAACAATGATTAATTGGAGATCTCAATTGCGAAATCTATTAACAATGCCATCTTTTCTCATATAGTAGATAATGTGGAGCTCATTAAAATAAATGAAGCTTTCTTTGATTTAGATTAATTTCTAAACAGTATAACCTAAAGGGACTATACTACGAATTCTCTACATTTCTGAAGCCATCTAGGTTAACTCCATAAAAAACAGCCCAGGTATATAGGTTTATTCAACCAATGACCATTATAAAAGAAGATTTTGAACATAGCTTTTGCTAAAACCGGTTGAAATATTCTGGATTTGACGAACTTAAGAAGATAATTATTGACATGAAATATTACTGCAAACAGTTGATTCATATTGATTATATGACACGATCTGCTAAGTGAAGTAGGATTTAGCTGTTAACTGCTCCATCTATTCATAGCATTACTTGTAATTTGCCTCAATTAAATGCTCGGTGAAGTACTCTGTGGAAATTTATGGTTAGAATCTTCGCAATACGGGGTTGTGAAGATTGCTAAGTTACACATTTTGAAACCATCAATTGATCAATGTTAGACCACCATTTGAAACATGGAAGCACTGGACGGCCGTTTCTTCATGGCATGAGACTCATCAACAGTGTGCATCCACGACTTCAGCACCCGGCAGGATTCGAACCCAGGACCTTCGGTATTGTGCGCGAACTCCTAACCCCTGGACCACTGACGGTGTTAATATCTAAGTTCAATCAATTCAAGGAGTTGCGCAACCTCATACACAGTCTTCGGTAGTTACTTTCTACAACCAAACAGGTTGAACTTGACTGGTCACGACTTACCACTAGAACTCAGAGAAGATTCCTCACAAAGTGAGCACAGCTAATTTGCATTACAAGGTTATGAAGATTTTTAAGTTACACATTTTGAAAATTTCTATTGAGTGCATCAGCTCAAGTTGTAAGCGTATAAATATAGACTTTTTAGTTACAGTCAGTCATTCTTATGTTTCACTTTTTCCTTAACCAGTTGTTTATTCATAAATTTCCCAGCATTCCCATGTTCTTGTAAAGTAATGAGTTAATTCTTATTAGTAGCAGGAGGATAAATGAAGTATTAAAGCACAGTGAATCTAATATTCGTTTATCAGTCAATATTCCATTATATTATAGTCTCATATCAATTAGTAGGAAAACTGAGCTGAATAGATTGGAAGAGATTGCCATGTCTTTTTTCAAATATCAATATAACTTAAGGAAGCGATAATTATGTTACTTAAAATATATCAGTAGCTAAATTTGGTTTTTTAAAAAAATATGTACAGTGACTGACAGCATTTCAGTTTTGCAAAGGAAAGGACAAATAAATGCATATACTGAAGTTCATTAAAGTATTAATACACCTAATAATAGGTGAATGAAATCCAATAGTTTGTAGTTTAGCTTGTGATTGAGACAAATTTTTGTTATTAGCCGAAAATCACTGTCTAATAAACACTCATTTGTAGAAATTGGTAACATGATCAATTTCAAGGTAAATAAAAATCAACCAAAGCAGTATAAGAATATAATATTAAAGTAGTAGGTAACTTACTTTTGAAAAAGGTGAATAAAGCACTTCAATCATAATGAAATAAACTTTCAAAAATTTGTAGGTTCTCATGAAAAAATGATATTATTTTCTTACAAATTGTTACGCCTTGCACATAAACACGTCAACTTGATATACTTGAACTATTACGAGTTTACCTAGTCGGAAAACGAGAGCAAGGATAGAGGATCCGGCCACACAACATCCTACTCAAATTCGATTATCCCAACCCCCATATTGAGTGAAAATAAAAAGACAAGACTTGATATGAAGTAGAACCTGTATTCTACAAGCATCCAGAAAGTACGAGATTCGAGTCCAGAAGAGAATCAGGATCCTGGACTAAGGATCCGGGACCGAGCCCTGGTCCTGGTCGTGGTCATAAAACGTTTCAGATAATGCGTATTCATACATTTAGGTTGAGAAGCAAACAGCATCGAACTCTATGACACTGACAGTTAAGACGACCAATAGGGAACAACATTTGAAGTGACATTGAAATTCATGACGACCGATAAGAAACAACATTGGAGCACGTGACATTGATATCTAAGACGACCATAAAATTGACCAGTAGGAATAAACCAATGGGAATAGACCAATAATTCCTTTAGAATATTGGATGAGTATCCTAAGACAAATGCACATAATTTTTCGTGAAACTGCGTTATTTTCTTATCTAAACAATGAAGTATGTAAGAAAACATTCTCTGTGATCATTAATAAAAAGCAGAATAATCACATTGAAAATGTATATTCTAATGACCACCACAGAGTGTCTTATAAGCAAATAGTATGCCTGTACCGATAAATTCGCTTTTCTAGCCAGTAATTCTAATTTTTCATTAGATTAGAATCTCATATCACTTAGTAGAGAAAATGAGCCGAGTAGATTGGAAACACGCCATTTCCTCATTTAAATACCAATATAACTTAGGTGAAAATGAATTTACTACTTAAAATATCTCAGTAGCCAGATTAATTTTTTTTAAAAATATACATCGGCTGACGACATTTCAGTCTTGTAAAGGAAGGAACAAATACATTTACTGTGGTTCTACAAAATATTAATAGATCAAATGATAGTTTGATAAAATGCGACAGCTCCTAGTTGGCTTGTGATTAACAGCAAGTTATTGTTATAGAGCAAATTCAAGGTAGATGTTGAGAATTCAGAAAATACTTCAACAAATTAGTATTGTAGATATTGAAATGTAAATTTCTTTTTATTCAATTATCTACCTTTAATAATCTGATGAAATGTTTACTTTTTCTCCGTGATAAATTAATTATTCGCATGATTTTTAAATGTTTCCCTTTGATTCTGAAAAGATATCAAGTTTTTAACTAGTATGTAATTAACTTTAGTGTAAATTTTGATGATCATTGAATTTGACTGAATCATTGTTTAAATTTTTTTTACTGAATTCTATTCCTTATATCGTCATTGAACGAATCTATAGGAACGCCTAATTATTACACTTGATATGTTTGTCAATTAATATGCTTGAATCTATAACGTGTTCAGCTTAGTCGGTAAACGAGAGCAAAGACAAATGATGTAGTGACTTGATAGGCTATTCTAATCCACTTGTCTCCGGCGGAAGTTTTGATAAGGCTCAGAAGGTGTATTCTACGAAGTTGACAAGCACACAAATCGAGCTTATTCATATATGATAGAAACGTCTTTGGGAGAGCCAAAAAATAGCGTACTAAAATAATCCATTAACCAATAACAATCAAGGATTTTACGAGGGGGAAGTGTAAGCTCAAGGTCAACTAAGTGACTTATGTGAGAAGACATAAAAAATCCAAAATTAGGACCTTTTCCAAGTGAGTTCTAGGGATCTAACGTCCACAACAACATTGAACAATCATAAACAGTTATCGAACGATGAATTTTAAAAATCATGCATTTTCCAACAAAAATTTTAAAAATACTGTAATCTGAATAACACTACTCAAATGTAAATATTTTATCATTCTTTGTAAATTTTTCGGAATGAATCTGACACTATTTTTTTCAATAAAATGTTTTCCCTGAAGGGTAATTTAATGAAATGATAAGAACTAGGATTGGTTAGTTTTTTTTCAAGGAAGATTTATGAATCATTGGACAAATCATGTAGTAATTTTAACAACAGTTCGAAGTGATAAAAATTTAATTACGAAATCGAATTAAGATTTCCTTGTGGGAAATACAGATCAATACTTATGTTCTATCCAGTGTAAATTCAGTTTCAAAATGAATAAATTCGTTCGAAATTAGCTCAACCGATATAAGATCTATTTTTGAAGGTTTTGTTTGTGAAAATCCCTCCATGTATACATTTGTAATATGTCCTTATTGATTCCTTCAGTTGTACATTTTGTTAATCTGTTCGATTCCATTTTGAGATGATAATATTTGTATTTTATTATAGTTTCTATTTCTTTTGCCTTTACTGAGTTTCTATGTTTCTTTCTGAATTGCATTTATGTTGTTTAAGCTGATACTTAGTGATGGCGACAGCCATATTGATTTGTTTCTGCTTTGATTGGGTTGCTTGGATGGACTGGAGTTGTGCATTTTGATTGTGAACTGAAGCACTTTATCAGAATAAGAAGCACTCTGTGTTATAAAGAGACCAAATATTATCTTTTGAAGGAATCTGGTCAATTGTTGCTTTGATTAATTGAACAATTGTAATGATGTACATTTATATTTATGGTGAATATTAGAACCGTCATTAGAACCCAAATCATTTGTTTCGGTTTTAAACTGGTTAAGGCGTGTATCTAAACTACTTAGATAGTTAGTTATTCCTCAGTCTAAAACTCAGTTTGGATCCTACAACTAGATAGGACAACTGGATAGGACACACACTACTAAAAGCACCTAAATGTGTCACAAGACAACCCTCACATGAAACCCTCAAGGTAAAAGGAAAAGAGGAAGGCCAATGAACACATTACGCCGAGAAATAGAGAAAGACATGAGAAGAATGAACAAAAATTGGACAGAAGTGGAAAGAGCATCCCAGGACAGAGTTGGCTGGAGACGAACTGGTCGGCGGCCTATGCTCCATTGGGGGTAACAGGCGTAAGTAACTAGATTGTTGAAATTTTTATAACACATTACAATCTAACTAATTATTCACTGTTAACCACAAGTTATTTTGTCTCCTGTTAATTATGTCCATCAAAACTATACTTTCTGACTAATCATAAAAATGTTACAAAATCTTGATTAGAAAAAGAAAAAACACGCACACACACACACAAATTAAAGAATTAAGTGCTGAACAAACTAACTTCTTACAATCTATATCTCATTGACAGGTAAGCCTAGTAACGCATTAGTAAAAGAGTAAATAAAAAGCTACTTATGTTCTCTAGTAAAGTTTTCTCTGATATAACAATCATCATCATCATCATTCTGATGATGATGATGATTGTTATCATTTCAACCACATGTCAGTCAATTTTACACACAGAAAAACAAAACAAAACAACTAGTTGTCAGTTTAAAAAGAGACTGTTGATGATTATTTACCAATCTACTGAAAGCTTTCCATGCTGAATTTTATTACTTTTTTTGTAAAAATTGAAAGGGGAATATTACAAAAATCTGTGAAAAAACAACAAACAAACAAGAGAAACTCCACCATTACCAATCTATGTAATGCTATGTACTAAAAGAATAAGGTATGTGGGTGGGCATACAGTGAAATTTTTAAAAACAAATTGAAGAATGAATGTGTTCACATATAATAATGTATCGCAAAGTAGTCGTAAGTAAATTAATGAATACATTAGTCTGGCGACTGACTTGTCTACTTAATAACTAACTAACTAACTAACTAACTAACTAACTAACTTACTTACTTACTTACTTACTTACTTACTTACTTACTTGTTTACTAAGTGATCACGTCACCGACCAGTACATCCAAAGCTCCAATGATGCATGTATGTGCGGTGTGTGTGTGTGTGTAATACTGATGATGTTACCGTAGTCAGTAGGGGACGAAAGAGGAAAAAACACTCTAAGCAACAGATTAGACAATGTGTTTTTTTCAAAGACAGTACACCACATGCTGAGATTTGATGAATGGTGCCTATTTATTTGAATGTTTCTATGAATGTTATTTTTGGATACTTTCTCTGCTGATTAACAGTGTGACTATTATTTTTGTGATTATTATTATTATTATTATTATTATTATGATTACAATACTTTCTAATTAATTAGTTTCCCATTATCTTTCTCTGCATAGTGTACATTCAATGTGTGAATTGAACAAGTGGCATGTACAATATTATTGAACAGAAAATTGGCAATATTAAATCTATGTGGTGATTGTATGAAGGGCATTACGTTGTTGTGCAGATTGTTAAGTTACACATTTTATGAAGTTCAGCTATGTTCGGGTGTAGACAGTAACTACTACCGAAGACTGTGTATGAGGTTTCACAACTCAGTGAATTGATTGAAGTTAGACATTAACACCGTTATATACCGGCTCAGTGGGCGTTCGCCTACAATACCGAAGGTCCTGGGTTCGAATCCTGCGGGGTGCAGGAGTCATGGGTGCGTACTGCCACTGATGAGTCCCATACTAGGACGAGAGGGCCGTCCAGTGCTTCCAGGTTTCTAATGGTGGTCTAACATTGATCAATTCATGGTTTCAAAAATGTGTATTAAGGGCGTTCAAAAAACAATTGTGACTTTACAGTTGAAGATGATTTTTGATTATTCCTAATAAGTTTATGATTATTTAAGATTTGTAGTTCAGTAATTTCTTTTTATAACATAAGTATTATAATTCTCTTTCTATTACAAACTAGCTATTCCTTGATGCTTAGTAGTCTCGGACCTTAATTCACTCGAAACGTTCTCCCAAACGAGAACACGGTTTGGGAGGTTAGAAGGAAGACAGAAGATCCAAAGGACATTAATATATCTATAGTTTTTTACATGATAAGACCCAAGAATGTTCCCTCAGTATCGGCTGGCGCTGATTGGATACGAAAGGGCCAATCAGCGTGCAGCAACGCAATCATGCTTTCATCCAATCTATCCCACTAAGAATAATAGAGTATAACCGTTGTGTTCTCAAATTTTCTATACTCTACCTCAATCTGCCAAGTGAGTGAGAAAACCAAGAGTGAGTATTCAGCTTTAATTGGCCCTCAATGAATCCATCAGATAATTAAACCACAGATTCGATCAAATAACGTGTATTTGTTGCTTCAGAGAGTTCAATCAAATCTTAACCAAATAGCATTCATTCAACAGCATTACTCACTTATTATTTGAACTTGAATTTATATGTTCCACTTGGCTAGTGTACCAAAAAACAAAGATTGTTTATCATACAACCTCAATCTTTCGAATGAGTTTTTCGATATTAAAAAAGATTATTACAGTCAATTACTGTAAATTTAAATCAAGTCAATTGTAAGATCCATTTTTGAAGGTTTCGTTTGTGAAAATCACTCCATGTATACATTTGTAATTTGTTTTAATGATTCCTTCAGTTCTACATTTTGTTAGTCTGTTCGATCCCATTTGGAGATGATAATATTTGTATTTTATTATAGTTTCTATTTCTTCTGCCTTCACTGAGTTTCTATGTCTCTTTCTGGACTGCATTTACGCTGATACTTGACGACAGCCATATTGATTTGTTCCTCTTTTGGTTGGATTGCTTGCCTTGACTGGGACTGTGCATTTTGATTGTGAGTTGAAACACTCTTCCAGAATAGGAAGCATTCTGTGTTAAAAGCAACCAAATATTACCTGTCGAACGAATTTGATCTATCCCGGAGGGATAGAATATCAGTTATCTGTTGCTGTTGATTTGCTCAATTGAACAGTTGTTTGCGGAATAACTGAGTGGTAATATTTGTTTAGGTAATGATGTATATTTATATTTATGATGAATATTAGAACCGTCATTCACCCAATTCACTTGTTTTCAGTTCAACTGGGAAAGACGCGTACCTTAACTACCTAGACAGTTATTTCTCAGTACAAACCTCATTTTGGATCCTACATCAATCAACAATCTGATTTGATGAATTCATGTTAATGATTGATAGAATTTGATCATTGAAAAAAATTGATTAAATATTGAAAAGAAAGTTGTAAAAAAAATCACTATAAACTATGAATTTAGATGAATTATATTTTATAGTTTAAGCAAGTAACTTTCAAGAATAACAACCTCATAGACGGATACTGTGATACCGTCATACTAAACTAAATAAACTTGAATGGCTGTTGATAAGTTTTAATTCGTTTAAAAATTTTGGATATAATTAGAAACTACATCTAGTTGAATGTAGTCCTTAGGGAAACTTACTTACCTAATAGTTCATGCTAGATGGTATTCTTCAGAATAGAGAAAATGCATTCTCTAAACATTTGATAGTGATTATGAAATTCAAATCAGTACCACTCAGTTTCACAATCAGAAAAGCTACCATCACTGGTTCTGTTTGTCTAGTTCTTATTTCCGATAGATTTCTAGCAATTACACTGCACTAAGGCCGCTAAAATAGATTCCTCCCACACTGTGCTGAGATATAAGCTAGTTGAAGGTAGTCAACAAGAAAATTTGTATCCAGATTTAGTGCTAGTTAGCCTCAGTTAGAAAATCTCATACATCCACTTAATTCAGTTATCCAAAAATATAGTATATTCAACAGTCAATTAATCAATCAACAGCAACGTAGAACTTCGTACATACGTACATCAGTTCAAGTTACCATATCACATTAGCACAGAGACACAATTGTCAGTTCGAATCCCATGGTAACAGAAGTGTTAGCATGATCATATTGCCTACAGTCTAGTCAAATATTAGATACTTTAAAACCACAAAACCAACTAGAATAATAGCTGAGCAAAACCTAAGATCGCAGATAACTGAACAATTCATAAATCTGTAGTTTTGTAGACAAATATTATATTTATAAGTGAATTACTCAATCCAGGATTAACTATAAATTCAAAATAGATTTCTAGGAAAGATTTTTTATTAAAATGATGTTCTTTCCTACCAAAAGTGTCAAGAAGATTGTTACAAATCCTTTACAAAGATAAAACAAATGAACAGAATTAAAATTTAAAAATTTCTAATTTCTTATGCTCAAGCATAATTGATTATTGAACATAGATTAGTCGCAGTCGATATGAATTGAGAATTTCAAATGTATCACTGTGTAAGTGTCAGTGACAAAAAGGGAGTATCTCTTCGAGTAAATTTTTTGATGAATCAAACCACAAAATACCAGATATTAGAAAGCAATATAAAATTTACTTCGTACAAAGTAAAATGAAGATATCTGTTGCGATTTAATTATTCCAAGCCTTTATGAATTGAAGGTTTATATTTCTTCTACGGAAAATTATCTTTGAACTGGTACCACTATAAAATGAATGTATATTTTGAAGTTAAATTACTTTTATGAATCATTATCATACGGGTGATCAGATGACAGAATAGGTCAATCAGAAGCCATAGCCGTACACAACTATCAGATATCGATGTCATGAACAAAGATTTTAAGACCAGTTTGAATAAATAGAGTATTTGAAGAAGTGACAGATTACCGACAAAATATGTACACGTTTTCTTTAGACTTTCATTTTCGTAGCAAGCAAATTATCGGCTGATCTTTGAAACACTTTGATCGCGCCATAAATCCGATTCTGATACTCTTCTCTTCATTAGTAACTGCTGGGTGACGCTCTGCTGTGTACTACTTATAAGCCGCGTTAAGAGTAGTATCTATCACAATGGACACGAAACCAATATAATGGTATCGTTTAAATGTATTAATCAAATCCCATTTAAACTCTATATACTCTAAAAAATTTTCTTTTCATGCAGTTGAGGTCATAGAGAATTCATATAAGTAAACCTTGTTTGTGCCAGTCAGCTGGATGTAATGGCACACAGACGTTGATGTTCATTCTCGGACTCAACGCATTACTATCTTATCTAGATGCCAACGAATCATCCAACTAGTCACTGAGTCTGAATACCCAGTCAGTTGTGCAACTGACATTTAAATAGTTTGAATTATCCAGTCGTTGATAGATTGACTTAAATTCGATTGGTCTTTGTTGGCAGTCACCAAGCTACATCCAGCTGACGAGTCCTAAATAGGATAAAATGAACACCATGGATTACATTTCCAAACACACTCAGTATATTTGGTGTTCGATTTTAAAAACATGACAAAATATTTTTTTTCAATAAAAATTCTGTTTGCATTCATCATTAATAAAATAATTCACTAACTTATTCCCTATTCAGAAATGGCAATAAACAACTACACAGGAAACAAGCTCTCTTTTTCCTTGGCACACCCTCTTCCTTTTTAAACATTTTCCCTACCACATAACATAGAAAATCTCAAGTACCCATTAAAAACCATGTAATCTGCTATATTCAGCTTCCAAACAAACGTTAACACTTGGAATGAATTGAAATCTCCCTTGGCCACTTGATACATATGTGTAGAAATTCGAATGAATAAATATTTCTCACTTTTTTTTTCTACATCTAATCTTCATTTTTATGACAAATATTAATTATTAGTAGTAATAGTAATAGTATATATTGCACATTCATCAATAAACCGAAATGTATTTATGATCTGTTAATGACAATCTTGCTGCATGAATAAATAAATCTATTGACACATTTTCCCTCTCTGTCTTTTTGCGCGTTTTTTGAATATCCGTGAAAATGGATTTAGGAATAGATAAGTCTCATTAAAGGCACTTGTTTAATGTTTGTAAATTTTATTGACTGATTAACTAGATACGATTTACTATATATCAACTATCTTAAAAGTTTGATTTTATTTTATCTAGTGTATTTTTCTTCGTTGGTGTTAAAAAAACACATAGTGAAGCACTGCAAACTTACATCCAAAAAAATACACTTTAATATCACTTTGACTGGCCTGCGCAGTAAAGAGATGTCATTTTTTGAAGTGGTATTGAACAGTCGTCTTGTTGTAAAAAAAATTAGATAGCGGTTAGCAATGAAATCCATGACGCATGTTTCATTCCACTTTGGAGATACTGAGAGTTGACATTCACGCACGGACTCACATCTAATATTTTTCACCACAAACGTCAATGAATTATCCTCTTAGTTGATGAGTCCGTAAGGCCACTAAATGTTTCAATAATAAGATAATTCTGAGCGTTACTAATAGCTGTCGTAAAGATATTGTAGTGACCTACGACCGGACTTTAATTTGAATGAATGATTGAATATGCTATAAAATAGATCTCGCCTTTCAATTTCGGTATATCAAGCTGAGGTGAGTCTGTAGTGCCTCCACATAAACTTGAGTTCGCTCATATTTAATTTGATTACGCCTTTCGATTAACTTATGTAACCATGCTATTTGTATAACAACAACTCATATCTACCATTGGTATTTTTTACTGTCTGGTTTGTATGAGCTTGTATGACTGAGCATTGCTTACGCCTACGCGCTTACTCATCCTTTTCGCTTCAATGTTAATCTCTTAATATCCCTATGAACTCACATGACTTGTCTCGCTTGCTTTTGACCTTGTCAATCATTCGCCGCTTTTATTCACGTGTGTGCATGCCTATTTCGCTTGTCATATGTCTGTCTTATTTTGTCTGACTATATATTCTTAGTCATGCTCTACCTCTTGGAGTTGGCTCAACAGCCTTCCCCAATTCACTTCGCTTCATTCGTTTTATTCACTGCTTCTCCGCTTCACTTTGTGGTGTGTCCCAGATAGACGTATTCAACACTACGAGTTCACCTTCTGATTTATAAGCCGTCAGACGCTATTTAGTAACGATTATCTAGACGAGCTAATCACGAAAGATTAAGAACACGCAGTAAATCGGCACACTAGAACTCCCGTTTGTGCGATGGCGGTAATAACAACCTGAATACAGATTTGGTTGGCTGAGTTTATTTCATGCAGTCGTCCACACAGGTAGATATGAGA
>CALYCR020000962.1:0-11636 GCA_944470395.2 Schistosoma turkestanicum
GAAGCTTTGCAATTAAGTGTGTTATGGAAAATGTATTCAGTTAAATTCGAAACCAGTGGATGTCAGATGATTTCATGAACTTGAGAAATAGATAACCAAGTTTATGGATTGAAAAATATATAATTTAGACGTGACATAACATTAATATCATGACAGTCAACAAGATATTGAAAATAAACATTTAACCACAAGTTCTGAGAATCATGGATACATTGGCTATTTTTCTATGTAAACCATTTTTATGTGTATATAAACTGTTTGTTACATATGTGAATTTATCGTGATAATCTTCAGGCCATTAAATGACGTATTGTGATGAATAAGAATTCACTTTTCAATCGAAATTTATTAGTGGAAAGAATTATTTTGCATATTTATGCTACGAAGAATTTAAAGAAGCTCATCGTTGGAAAATACGGCAAATGTCATGATAATGAAAAATGTCAACAACAACAGCAACACATGCGTGATACACAACTAACTACTGACAGCATTCACCGTGACCCAGTGTGATTATCACTGACTTCAGGACAGGTGTAGTGTTTTATTTCGTCCTTACTCAACTTTTTTTCAGCCTACTACTGGACCATACAAAACAGCTTTTCGAGGTAGTCAATGGTGGTGTGTAAGTACTGAATGTCAACAGCATTCGAGAAAATACTGATTCACTGTTTTATCAATGGATTTGCCATCTTTTTCTAATACACAATTCCTAATTCAGATATTCTAAATTGATGTCATTTCTTCTATTAACATCGAATGTTTTCTTAGAAATCATATTTCATCGAAATAAGTAATTGTTAAGTACGTGATCTGTTATTATTCAGCTAGTAAATACAATAATATATTTAAAATTAGTGATATTATTACATTTGATAATGTACTATTGTAAATAAAATTTTCATTGAACCTGATGAATTTGCTTTATTCATTTAACACGTTCCAGTGAAAGTGCCGTTTCACTGGTTAAACGTTCTTATAATAATAATATTCTGAATCGTTTAACATACTATTCGACAGTTATCCTGCCAAACGAACTGATATAATTTAGTCCACCAGTGATAAACTGAATGCTTTCAGCTGCTTTCCTGTTTCTAGTATGACACTTGTTGATTCTGTGTATATCCAGTTATCCGTACTTGAAAATCAGACAAAAATTCTTTGGTTTTACACACGCGAACACACATTCGGCATTCTGTATTATTCATGTTCAAACTTCCATCAATCCGTAATATTACACTAGCTTTCAATCAGTGACAGTGATGATTTTCCGTTTATATTGCTCAGCCATTTGATGTGTTTGTTTTATTCAGTTTCTAGGAAACATGAATGTAGCGAACATGGAACGTTTGCTCCAGTTTAGCGATTCTATTTCAAAACGAACGAACGAACGATTTGAAATATACGTGCATAAATTCAGCATTTGCTGTCGTGTGTTTATATTAAGGCTTACCATATTCAGTTGACAGTCATAACATATAACTTAATTTTGTTCAAGTAAGATAAATTTATTAGAAGCACTCATTTACTCGCAATGATGTTAAGATGAAAGATGAATAAGAGCAACGAAGATCAAGGATACATATTTTTAGTTTGTGGCTTTGAGCCTGTCACAAATGTGAGTATATTGAGGTTAATTAATTGCCTACATTTATGTTGCCTCAAGAGAAGCATAGGCCACCGATCAATATTTTCCAAACTGTTTTGTTCTTCAATACCTTTGTCGATTGTTTTTTATTTCTTCTTATGTCTTCTTGTATTTCTTTGAATGATGAGTTTAGTGTTTCTCAAACTTTGCACTGCATTCACTAATAGTATCCTGGCTTTCGTAGTCATAATTTCGAACTTCTTGTTAGTATTGACTTTCATGCTGCAGATGCTTTTCTAATCGATGTCTTAAAATTGACGTCAGATTCACTTCGATTATCAATTATGCTGTCCAGATCTGTGCTTTATGCACTGTATCGAAGAATCTTGTTATTTTACTTATGTTTCTTCAGGCCTACGGCTACAGAGTCTGGTGCTTCACTGGTGATTATCTTTTGCATTTCTTGTTGTGTCTGAGATAGAATGGCTAGGTCATCTGTGAAGTCAGTATCATCCAACTGCACCCACGTTTTCACTCCTCGTAAGCACATGCTGGATTAAAATCAATATGACGAATTGGCTCTAAATCGAAGTAGTTTAACTGCAGTGGTATGAGGAAACATTGCATATTGCGAATAAATTTCGTGAAGGAAATGAAATGTCACGTATCCATGTTTATGTGTAATTATAAAAGAATGCCAAAGTTGAAGATCTATAGAAACAGAGCATTAGGTTCTCTTTGCTCTTGTGACTGATTTTAGGTTATTTCATGCACCGTTTTCGGCTACTGACCAATATTATCCTATCTTCTATAACATGTTGTTAGCCTGCATCTTCCCAAAATGAATAAACTAACATGTAGCGACTTCAAATTTTGATTCCACTAGTTGGTTTTGCCAACCTTTGTTCTTGTTTCGAACATACCAAGCTAGCATTGCATGTCAATATAGACAACGTTTCAGCCACTGTCAACACGCTGCTAGAACTATTAATAACGACCATGAATGGAAGAAATATTTCGACAAAATGTTGGTTTTTGAATGGTGAAAAATTAACAGTTACGATTCATTATTCATCTCGTTATTCTATACACGAAAATTATAAACATATTTATAAACTGAATTACGATTTGATACTCGGAAACTTTTAACATCCTGTTGTGCAGGGCAAACTCTCGTCCACGATACCTCCCGTCTACAACAATGTCACATCTGACTTGAATTGAAATGCCCCAAGTTATGATTGTACACTTAAATTTTCGGGTTGATATTTGAGAGCTTGTCACTAGCAAGCTTATAATTATGCTAATAATTGGAGATTGGATGAGATAATAATATATTCCACAGTTGTTTAGTTTATTAATTATGTCAAATTGAAATTTATTTCGACTCACAAAATGTTTGTTATATTTTTTGCAAGAAATTATTATCGTATGATGATAAAAATCTATTCCTCTTCTTTTATAGCGAGATATTAGGCCTCATCAATTAAAAATGTGTAGTATGTCGATGTTTTGTTGTATTGTTGCTTACAACATGTAAGTATGTTCAATATAGCAATCTGCAGAAATTTTCATTGTATTTTTAGCAATATTAT
Organism: Schistosoma turkestanicum; assembly: GCA_944470395.2. Taxonomy (NCBI): domain Eukaryota; kingdom Metazoa; phylum Platyhelminthes; class Trematoda; order Strigeidida; family Schistosomatidae; genus Schistosoma; species Schistosoma turkestanicum. The sequence goes on from CALYCR020000962.1 coordinate 3,184, forward strand.
GAAATAATATTTGATGACAGAATTCATATTTAACCGAAACCAACAAACTTGTGGACGTAAAAACGAATTAAATGATGATTTCAGTTGTAAATCCAGTTCAGTTGAATATCCGTCAAAATTCCTACCTTCCATATTTATTCAGGTTGTAATGATTGTTGACTGAAATTCCAAACACGTCTTCTTCAGAGGATGTCACGAGATGAATTTGATGAACGTGGTAAAAATGATTGTATTCAACGTGCTACACACATTGTTTATGAAATTCACCCTCCACATCTCCGAAATTTTCGAATTTTTGTCATATGCAAAATGCTGATTACGCAATCAGTTATATTATTGAAAAAATATTTTCCATTTTTGATCTATTTAACATGTCGCAATCATTATTGAATTCTTACTTGCACCATCGCATCTTGAAAGATCATGTCATTCGCTCAAAAATTTCATCAAACCAAAACCCGAAATTTTTATCTCTTTTGACCGCCGAATTTTATCAATTCCCTTTACTGTCGATCGCAAACTCCTAGCAGCCTACGTTGAAAATTTTTTTTTCACGTTGTAACGTATATCACAAAAAGGTTAAGTAATGATAATTTTGAACCGGAAAATATCTGTTAACTTTCTGCTTTGTTATAATCATGTTGATTCATCTGACTCTCATTCTCATTCACTCTTATTTGCGTTCGTCTGCATATGTGCTTAGCGTAAACTCGCTGAAATTAATACAATAATGAAGTTTTTCAATCGTCTATATCATCAAGACACACAGTTGATCAGCAACAATTTTCAAGTATTTTTCCGAAAATTATATTATAAATTTATTTATGTAAAACACATTTTCTAACATGGTTATTTGAATCTTCAAATCGTTTGAATCAAAGACGGTTTATTGTATAATCAATTATCGCCCCCATGTCCAGAAGATTCAATATAAACTGATTTTAATTAAACACTAATGTTGTCTTTCCGGAAAACTGCGGACATCAAGGATAATAATGTTACTTTGCATCCTAGTAATGCTTAAGACTATTTACATTCAAATCTTCTTTACAATGACAAAAGTTCAGATGAAAATAAATTCACATTTTAAATAAATTATCTCAAATGTTTATTGTATACTTTGTATTTTCATTTTTCAGGTCACTTGGTACAGATCTATCGATATGAAAACTACATCATAATTTTATTAACAGTAAATAAGAGTCGAATTTTGTTTAGTATTAAATGTATAATTAATTTTTAAAATTGAACATATTATTCCCAAGAAAAATGTTTATGTTCAATGTACACATTCGTTTATTTGATAAGGTAAATTTTTGTTTTACTCGAATTCATTCTATTCACTTCTACTATTGCTGTAGTTTGGTTTTTTGGATACATCGTAGAACGTTCATATGTTCCAGCCAATAAAACTCGGTTAGTTGATCACAATTGGCAGACCTGAATGCCACGTCAAGGTAGCATTTATAGTTGGAACTTTGGCTATCTGTCAACGTGTGTGAGTTTTAAGATAGCCGTTTAATTTTCACTGCAAGATACGTGCTGAAAATTCGTTCATATCAACTAGGCGGTTTTCGTAAGCATGATTTAATCAATCGCACTTTTCGCCAAATGATTTATTTCTTATACTTTCGGTACATACATAAATGTTTTTACACCAATGACGATAACATCTATTCCACATCTGATTACAATAGTGAATATGATTATCATTATCAAAATATTTTGTTTCTGTTATCAGGTGTCCGCTTAGTCACTCACTGATTGATTCTTTACCTTCATTATCTCAAAGTTTAAATGCTTAATTTTATCTGATTTTTATTTGAAGATATGTGATTGAAAACAGAAACGATTTCATGGGCATTTTCGTTGTTCACTGATATGGCTATCGATACGTCAATAACATTTTCCTTGTAAATTTCCCTGCACTGACAAAAGTCATTCGGAATATGGCTAGTGATGTTGAACACTGTATTATACTTCTACAGTGAACAAACGATGAATACTTCTACTCAAATGACGATTTTTTTATTTCTGTTACATTGGTTTACTTGATTTGTGATGAATACGAACCAGATTGCTTTTCAGACTCTCTTCCACTTTTAATCCCGAAAAAATAAATAATTTAATTTGAACCAACGAGTTAGTCTGTCTAATAACACTCTAGTTCTTTTCCTCTGGCCTACTTTACATTAGAGAATACTAATAACTATTATATATGCATCACGGAGGTATTACAATCCACACAATTCAAAGTCATCAAATAACACCGAACAATTAAGTCGTATATTCATTTAGGTTTGCAGGCTGCAGACCACTCAAACAGTCGGAATACCAAGTTTAGCACTGAAAATTAAAAAAACTCACCTTCACATGACATTGTCAGAAACATTCCTTATTATATACGACTATAAAGGTTTATATAAGTCAATTCTCGCTTTAGTCAGCATGCAAGCATTATTAATTTTAACAAACATGAGAAGTGGGCTAATGTATGTTAGGAGCGATCAAGTGATGGTCGGTGAGTTACACTACATGCTTCTTATTGTGCAACAATCACCCGATAATTTTTTTCAGGTATAATCCCACTGTATATGCGACATATTTATTGTTTAGATCAACGCAAATAAAAAAGGAAACAAGCATTCCGCTTTATTACGTTTATGAAAGTTATACATAAATTAAAATTTACAAATTTGTTTCTGCACAAATTACCTTAACAACTATTGCATAATTCCGTATTTTATTTCAGATTACGATGTGAACAATTGCTCATCTGTTAATTTCAATACTATTGCGTAAAAGTCGGCTTCTGTTTTATGACAATAATTCTAATACTACTTACCAAAATCAGTTCTTATTTTTCATCTTCAAGAAGAATAAATCTAGTCTATTGCATTTCAAATGAAACATTTGTTACCAGTTATTTATAGATCCGTTAACAGTAGCTTGGTAAATTTTGATAGGTATGAAAATTTAAAGCCTCATTTGAGAATATTTGTCTGCTATAAAGTCTGTTCTTGAAATGTTAAGAATATATGTAGATCACTGTTATGAATGATTTTCGTTGGAAAGATAATTATGAATAACACGTGATATTAACGGGTTCTAAAGACAGTAGTTGTAATACTAACTGTGTTCTATATGATGAGCTTAGTACAATAAAACGATTCTCAAAATCGAAAACTTCAACTAGATTTCTTAACAAAATAATTGACTTTTAACAATCGCATTAGGCACCTGAAGACTTATAAATCTTTGTTTATTTTGCAGTCATCTCGATGTCCATGTTTGAATTTTTGAGTAAATTTCGAAGCGAAATCTAACATATAATTCTCTAACATTCGGTAACGGATCATTTGATTTATAGATGTGAATGCAATGCTCAAACGAACATGAGAGAGAACTTGATGTTATTAAGTGTGTATAACAGATACCCATGCAGGCCAAATGTAACCGTCCTCGAAATATTTTGTTTCATCATTCAAACTTACTTTAGGCACATCAGGTTGATACTATGAGTAGCATCAATAAACTTTGAGAGAACACTGCGGAGTTTGAATAAATATATATGTATTGGAAAGGATTTTGTCTTATTGTACTATAGCTGCACTGCCATATTCTTATTTAAATAATATAATCTGTTCTGAAGAATTCACAAAATTGACACATATTTTGTGGGGAGAAATTTGCTGCGCTCGTCCTCGGTTCACATTACTTGAACGTTCACCTATTTGAAGTGCTGTTGGGCTAAATTTACAAGATTATTCGTTAGCAACGAAAACAGTCCGTTCACCATATGGATATTATCACAAAATAGTCAGTTGAAATGTTATTAACGATGACACAAATCATTAATAATTGGATAAAAACACTATAACGTGAGTGATACAAACTGATTGTACATTTATTGACACCTGCAACTCAAAGCTTAATGAACCGATATTGCGATTATATTCATCACTGCTTCAAACATCTTTCCGTTAATATTTGAAACAATTCGCACTAATCGAGATTCACCAACTTGCGTAAAATTAAGGATTAGATTCTTCATAATTTTTGTTATGAACAAGTTGAGTGATTAGAATCGCAAACAGATCTCGGAAAAGTATAGACTAAGGCGGATTATTGTTACGAACATTATGTTTCGTATACAAAGTAAATGACCTTAACTAATTATGTTCATCATTTATCTGACCACTAGTCTACATCGGTGTCTTATTTTATATTATGTAATCAAATTTATTGATCTAGTCTGTAACTTGGACAGAAATAAAGTATGGGGATTGCGAAATAAGACCACCTCTTTCATTCAAATAAATAAATGCTACATCATTTTGTTTAGTAAATAAATTTGAGAAGAATGTGGTAACCACACACCAAAAAAATTAAAAATAATCTCTAAATTTTTATAAAAACTTAATGTTCAACTATAAACAACTTAGAAAATAACTTGAATAGTTCACAAGAACAAGGAGGTAGAAAAATTTGTTCACTTTACTGGACGCGACGTAATTTGGAATTATGCAAACGGAAAACGGTCTAGCACAGTTTTGAGCTGATAATAAAATCATCACAATTATTCTTTGTTTACAAGATAGCAGAACACTAGATTTACTAACTCATTCATTGATATATTGTTTACCTCATTTATCAGTCACTCTACAGTTGATTGTTACATGCGTGATGATTCGTTCCTGTGATTGTTTTACCGAACACCTTCAATGACTACAACGTTAACGCGGAAGCTTCCCGTTTGTTCAGTTGCCATTTTGACTCCAATGTCTCTTTGATTTCGCCCCTCTTTTCTCATACGATATCAGTATTCCCTTCATACTATGAAATCCATAGCAATTTTGTAATTTGTTCGGATCAACGCCTTACCGCTGTGGTGATTTCAATCGACTGCGACTTGCGCTACTAAATAGAATTAGTCTTAAGACAAATAGCTGAACGGGATCTGATTCTAAGAAAATAGATTTGACAAGGTATGGATTAAATATTATCTGATATGAAAAATATAGGCTCATTATATTCTTGAATGCAGTGAATCTAGCTTTTGCTGTAGGTAAGATTGTTTTAACTAAAGACGTATATTTGATATATGTGGTCGATAATCTGATTGCATGTCTACTTCGTATTGTTTTGATATCATGAAACAAAAAGAAACAGGACACAACCATGACATGAGGATTAAGTTCTTAGAAGAAGTTTGTTGCTCTTTTTAAATTATTCAAACATTGACATTTGTGCTCTAACTCAGTTCTTAGCTGGCAATATTCATGTATTTTCAACTGATTTTAGCTCTAATCAAAATTATTAATGGAGTAAGGATAACACTGCAGCGATTAGCAACATAAGTACTTGAATCCGGCCACCAACTTGCTGTTGAATTACATATTGGAGTTAGGTTTGGTCAAATTTGAGGCCTATGTAACAAAAACACATTTTACAAGGAATGATTTGTCGTACCTAGAAAAACATTAAGGTTAAACATGATATATTTTATCGTGAGGTTTGGTCATTGAAACGAATTTCATAGATTGTCAGTGATATGTGATGTGAATATGTTTTCTACAATTGTCGATCCTATTAGATGTTACGCACGATATCCACTTATAACTACCAGGCTTTTCGTGTTTCTCCCACTTGACGAATCCACTGTTTACCTAGGGTACCATTTCATTTATCAAGAAAACGCATTTATATTATAGATGTTAATTAGTTTTACTAACGTTTGTTTGCAATAGATCCTCTTATATAACCATTCATCATCTGATAACATGTTATGCATTTTGTTCATCAAATATATATTTGAATTTTCAAGTGTTTGTGTTATTTTAACAGATAGGACTAGTTTTAAGAAACTGCATCTTATCTCTTCGGCATCATAATATGATTTCTCTCGAGTATCAGTGACACCACAACCTATCAGATTTCGCTTGCAATGATCTGCATCTTTAGAGTTTACACATAAATAGCATACAAAACAACGCTTCAGTTGATATCATGGTCCTCCATTCAGTTGAACTATTACCCGAACATGTAGGTAGAGAAACGCATCACTTTTGGAATAATGATAATATGATATCAAACCAACCGTTATTTCTGAATAGTCTCTGTTTGGTAGAAGCTACGAATATCAGTGTGTTACACCGTCTTAACAAACTGGTCAAATGAGCAGCGTAGGGAGTAAATGTTAGCTGACGTAGATTGTTTTCTTTATGTCAATAAATCCACTGATGTTTCGCTTTTATTCAACTTATTAACTAAATTATGTTTCAATATTAATTTGTTTTCAAATATCGGATTAATCAGTCAGTTTATTTATTTCAACGTTATGTCTCATACATTACCAAGTACATAATCATGTTGAAACGGATCTTAAATTCTGAGAAGTGAGAAAAAGAAACATAAATAATAGTGGTTGCTTTTGTTACTAATTGCATTTATGGTTGAAATGCTGGTTCTTCCAGGAATCCAACTGTTCTACTCTTAGTTCTGTGTCAAAACTGAGGAAATTCTGTCTCCATGTTTATAATCAACATTCCATTATAGGCTTCTCGCAATATATTTTGGAAACATTTACTTGATATTTTCCTAGAATATCATTTAAGCACATTTCATTAATCATATAACACTATACTCCGAGAGGTTTTTATCGATAAATATGATAAAAACGGAATGACGCCAAGCGATGATGTTCACTCTTGTTAATTGTACACTTTACGATATGCGCTATTTGCCTTTTTATTGAAATTTAAAATACTATTCACTTCTCTAACATCTGATAGCATGAATTTAAGTAGCATTATGCGGTATGAGTAGTGAATTATGCTATTTTATACGCTCTATGTCTGAATCCGCATAAGTGGATTTTGCTATAGGTGAAATTAACTTAGCATAATTTACTAGTTGTACATTTATGTTTTCACCAGATTTTATATCAAATAATACTTGAAAATAAAGAATGTCTGTTATGTTTCAGTAATATCAGTATTGTGATAAAGTTTCTATTAATTCTGTTGATTATCAGCTAACTTAAATTGATCAACAGCTTGATAATATCATCAGTGTTTGTTGATAAAATATAACACTGTTTAGAACTTCATTAGTTATTTTAGGCTACGGACTAAGGGTCAAGAAAACTGATTATATCAATTCAGTTTAATTATCAAACTTGAATAAACTGAGCCAATCAATCCAGTGGTTATCATGTTTATCATTAAAATAATATTACCAAATACGAATCGTAGTATGTTCGAGATTATGTTAGCCTAAACGGTTAGAAATCGGGGCTCACGTGATGAGATTCAAAGATTACGAGTGTAATAAATGCACGAATAATCAAACAAATGAGTCAGTATTTATAAAATGAAGGTCTGAAACAGGTAGAATAGTAATCTGATTATTCAAATGTTTTCACATGCGAAGTTGTTTAAATATTTATGTATCCAAAGTGATAGACTTTACGCTATTGTTAATAAATTAATCCATTTTACCTTAAACAATTGAATTTTTAGACTACCAGAATATGAATTGCGTTAGGGATCATACTCAAATATTTGATTCGAATAAATGATAACGAAACCACGGACAATGTATTTCCGTAAAAGTGAAGGTATGAAATTCGCCAGTGGACATCATGCATAATTTTACTTCTCAAGTTAACCATAAAAATACATTAGATTACAATCAACGCATTTCCAATCAAAAAAACGTTATTATCAATGAAACAGAGTAATCCGTTTGAAAATCACAGAAATCACAAAAATAATGATGTAATTATGTATCATATTGGAATAAATCATAAATAAATAAATCTTTATGTAATCACGTCAGTAGATGAGGTCAATTAATGTAATCATGTGTAGTACGATTACAAGATTAATCCATATTTATTATGAGTGAATAATTACGGTCATACAATTTAATGGTCATTTTATGCTAAGGCTAACACTGGGTACACATTTGCACATATTTTTTACATTTGGCCAAGAAATTTGATATGAAAGCGTGAAACGTAACAGTTAATTTTGTGATATTCATTGAGCGAGGTAACTAATGTACAGAATCAAAGAATGCCTTGTGAAATCATGATGTGTGTCTCATGTATAAGAGTAGTGGTGCCAAGAAGTGGTAGGCTGGAAATTATGTTCAAATATACTTTGTCATAAACTCCACCAGTAGAACCTTCGGGGCTACTGCCAGTCCCAAGCCCGGGTAAAGGAGGAGGGTTGGACATGGGGTTGGCGACCCCATTCCGTCAAAAACTAACTTGCCGAAAAAACGCTAACCAGAAAAAATAATTCAAACCATTTTAACTCTGCCCTGGGAGTTGGAGGAAGAATTATGACGTCGCGTGATGAAAGCCGAGTTCCCTCGGAAGTCCGATGCCTCTTCTGACAACCAGAGCAACCATTTTTTTAGGTACATGGAACGTTCGTACATTG
>CALYCR020000963.1:0-11635 GCA_944470395.2 Schistosoma turkestanicum
TGCATCAAGAATATTGAACTGCACTATTTACCTGTAGGTGTTCTCCAAGGTAGTATAAACAAGATTTTTAATAATTTCTGTTTCTTAAGTAGTCGTTAATGTTATATCAAGAGCGAAATTTCTCTGTTTGCTTGCAATTCTAAAATAATTAATATTTTATTTTCATATTCTAGTACAACTTCTAGATCAGCCCACTCAACTAGCTGATGTACTATGCACTTGTTTATCACATCCAATACAAGCAGTTCGTTTAGCAGCTGCATCATGTTTAAGACAGTTGGTTATTGTTGTGCCAAGCCAACGCGTCCCTTTATTAAATAGATGCTTACATTGTTTACAGCAATCTCATAGATACAGTGCTGAGACACTTTTAGGTGTTACTTTTGGTATAACTGGACTTCTAGCTGGAGTTAATTATTCTATTCTTGGTTTACCGAATAATATACCGAACGAAGTTAGTTTATTGTTATTTTATATATATGGATTTTACTTTGATTATCTGTTTTCTTTTTTTGGATAGATAGTAGACTTGTAGTTTTAAAATAATTCTTCGTGTTAAATCGATAATTTTTACTTAATCTGATAGTAGTCAAGGATGAACTTATCATACCGACTCAATGGAACTAGATTCTTTTATAATTTGGTGTATTGTCAGTAGTCTCATTTGTAAACCAAGGAAAACAATCACTTTGGTGAATTCATTTCATTTGATGAACTATTCAACGTATGAATTATTTTTATGGACGTTAAAGCACTTTCTCAATTGTAGTTTATGAGAATAATCCATTTCATCCGTATAAATAGTCATAAATACCTTATTTAATCAACTCAGCTAACCTCTCTAATAAGGATTTTGGTACAATTAAGTCGATGATAATGTAAATAATGAACATCGATGAAAAATATTGGTAAAATATTGAGGAGGAGGGGGTAACTTCGGACCGAAACAGGTACACCACAGAGATATTTTGCGAGCAATACTGTTTCAAATCCAGCAAATGACCGGTATTAATGGTGTGCATAGATACGTATGAGATAATTTGGAGGCAATAACCCTTAATTTTTAGTGAATACGTAGAAAATCTTTCAGTCAGAATCCCCTCTATCTTTCCAATGCATGTGCCACTGTAGGTACGGCTGCAACGATTATCATAGCAATATACTAATTAGAAGAGAACTCCTGATAATGTTAGAATTTATGGACATGATTTTATGGCATATTAGATGACAAAACAGTCACTTAGTAGTTGGTTTACGTAAGAGTGTATGTAATCCTATTCAAGTAAAACCCTAAGAAACAGTTTTTAGAGCAGTAATTAGTGTTTGAAATGCTTATATTAATTATTTCAATCTACTGTTTAATAGATGATTTGGTAAGCTGATTTTATTTTCGTCTTATGGTATGAAAACCAATGTGAAGTATGCTAGTGGTAATTTGATTCCAGCTGTTTAAAGAAAATTATGCAAATAAGCTCTAGAATTGTTTAAAATCATCTTCATTCAGGTGTAAAATTCACAGATGATGATGATGATGATAATGAATTGATTAGAAAGTAGAAGGTATTTCACCAATCCAAGCATTTATCGCCTAAAGTCATTGACTACTCTTTCAACTTTTTCACTAGTTCAGCTGGTATTATTTTCTTTTAATGGTAAAGTTAATTTTGTAATTGAATTCTTTCATAGGATTCATATAATTTTCATCGGTTCAATAATTCTATACTAACTTTCTTTGTATTTAGTTGTTTAGCTTAGCTGAAGAACTTCTACGTGCTGCCAACCAAAATAGCCGATTTACATTGGCTCGTACTCAAAGTGGTTGGAATTTATTAGCTGCTTGTATAACTCTTGGACCGAATGTTGTTAAACCTCATTTACCTCGGATGTTATTATTTTGGCGTAATGCATTTCCACGTAGTTTACGTGAGTTAGAAATAGAGAAACAACGTGGTGATGCTTTTACTTGGCAGGTATGTCAGTCTTCACTCCGTTTATATAATTTTTTAAATTAAGCTTAAAAGTAAATGTTACGGATACAGTAGTTTGGTTCTTCTAACAAATGAACAATGACTCAATTCATGTTGCTTACCAATCAAAAATATTATCGTAACACTACCTTGTCGTATAGCTTTCCTTCTTGGACTATAAAACCGATCATAAATCGATCTTCATGAACCTGTAATTTGATCATTTCTACTGTCTCTTTAATTTAATGTATCTAGTTAAGCGTCTTGTGAGTAGTTAATTCACTGCGAGGGTAAATTCTTCAATTCATCTTAAGTAAATCAACTATATGAATACACTTTTTTCACTCCTCCTCATCCAGATTCATATGCAAGTCTCTTAGCGTTTCTTTTCAACTCTTCTAGTAACCAAATAACTGAAGTAATTACGGATGTTTAGATGTACTGTAGAAAAACACTATCATCTCTAATGTTATAACGAAGCACGATTTTGCCATACTGTTCACATCAGATCTGACGATACTATCCGACTGTTCTAACTGAAGTAAATGAAACAAGATTCAAGAGCAGATTCATTTATCCATTAAACCATCTCTCTCCCTTACTTGTTTTGTGCATTTTCATAATTAAGCCGTCCTCATCTAAAAAATTAATCATACACTTGAGACTGCTTAATGAATGAATGAATGAATGTCTTGTACCATAGTAGTCAATTTCTTCATGCCTGTATTATTATAATAACACCTTTTGATTGAGATACATTTTCATCATAGTTAATGAAAGATCAAATTTGAATTATTTTCTTATTTCATTGAATCAATTCATTAACTATGATGAACTTAGTCAAACATTCTATTGATTTAAATTATTATTATTATTATTTTTCCAATAAGAAAAGAAAAGATATGCTGAATTAAAATTAATTGACACATTATTTCTCCTTTTTGAAAAGTCAATTTTATTTAAAATTGATTGGCATCATTTATTTATTTAAATTGTTTTTTATTTTTGCCTACTTCTTTATGGTATGTTTGTTGTTCTAGTTGCTGTACGGTTTTTTGTACATTGACTATGTTCATACATACAAAGATACACACATCCTGGAATTCATCGAATTGGCTAGTCTTTTTTTTTCATTAAAAAATTTGATTAAATAATGTTTGTTTAAATATTCATATTACTAGAAAATTGAATTGATTGACAGAAATATATATATAATTGGTGTAAACCATCGGTTACAGCAATACCTAATCAACTGGTAATATGCTTTATGTGTCAAATGATCGTTTCACATTTGTTTACTTAGATTGAGCTCATTTGAAGTATTATGCTATGATTAAATTAGGTCGCTGAAATATCTAACTGATTTGAATCAATTAAAATGTATTTTTCAGTGGAATAAACTCTTAATTCTTGCAATTATGAACCAACTCTTTTCCTCTTAGAAGAAAAGCGAAATTTGGATGATAGGATGATACCATTTAGCAAGTTGCAATATACCGATCATTCAAATAAATCATTCAGTAAAATGTAGTCTATACAATGTTCATGCTAGAATTTTCTGGCTTTATGATTACTGGATAGATCATGTAGATCATATAATTCAATTTAATTAATTTACTTTCTAAAGAAAATCATAATTCAAATAAATGTTGTTCACATCTTAGATTATGGAAATTATTCATTAGTCTAATTCTCCTATAAAATCATTGATTGCTTTCCATTCTGTATTAATAAATCCAGTTTTGTTCGAAAATAATTTTCTTTTTTAAGATAAATTTTAATGATTTATTTCTTTTTAAATGATAGAACAAAGTCATTAGATAACATCAAAATTAGACTACACACTGGAAATCGATATACAAAGTTAATTGTAGGTAATAGATTATGGGATATGATGTAAATCAATAATACCTCAGATGTTGTCATGAACTTTGATCAAGCCAGTGTTATTGTACTCATTATTGGTATTTGTAATTTTGATAGTTACGTTTTTGTCTAGCAAGTTCGAACTGACTCCTTTTTACTGTGTTAAAGTACGTGTTATATCAGTACGTCAGTTACATTCTGTCTCCTAGGTATTCTTCACTGTTTTTTTTCTACTTACGTTATTTCTTGTCTTTGAGGAATAGAGTTCAATCAACTCGACAGGTTAGACAAACGTAACGTAAAAGTTACTACCCAATGATTAATCACTGGTAAATATCTCAGTCCTACAGTAGGTCAATTACCGTCTGAATAGCTCAGTAGTCACATCTCAGACTTTAAAGCTGGTAAACATTGGGTTGAATCCTACTGAGAGAGTATCAACTATTCCTGAATTCACACTGTTACCTTACTGAAGGATGCTAACCAGCATGAAATCTAAGTTCATACAGGGTTTCTTTTCGACTAGCTCCATTCATCTAATGTTTTTACTAAATGCGTTTACTCGTTCTTTTGTCATCTCTCTCTCTCCTCCTATTTTCTCTCAATATTATAGATTATGTTGGAATCCAGATCTGGTGCATTATGTTCTATACAAAGTTTTCTAGAATATTGTTCACCACAATTACTTACTGAAGAAATAATTCATCGTCTTTTACCACTTATTGAGTGTGCATTAAATATGCTTGGACAAATGAGTGATATTGTTCGAATATATGGAAATCATTTAAAAATAATTGCAGGTTTTATTCGATTACGATTATATCGAATTTTACTGTTATTACCGCCTACAGCGTATACTAGTAAGTTAAATTAGTTATCATCAATTTATTGTTATTATAATTAATGGGGAATATTTTTTTTATTTATTTAATTGTATACTATTCTGTCATTCTTCTATTACAAACTTGAAATCCAAAACATTTTATGTTGAATTTTTTTAAAGTGAGTTCGTTAATGGCTTATTGGCTAACGATAGTATTTGCTGATTGGTTTGCTCACTATGTCACATATAAGGATCATGTAAAGAATTTTGCAATCAATTGTAGTAAAATTGCTTAAGAGTATCATTGATACAAATACACCAACACCAGTTTGTGTTTATGCGTTTTAGGCACTTTGTCACTAATCTAGGATCCTTTCCACTACTTAGTTTATTTTCCTGCAACCTATCATTTTTACCATTTTATCTTTAATTTTTTAATTTCGTATCCTAATTTATTCAGTTATGTTAAACTACTACATAAATCATTATTAATTGTAGATAGCATAAAGATACATGATTTTCATGTTACGTTGAAATCATGAATCGATCAATATTAGACCATCATTCGGAAACATGGGTGAACAGGACAGTTTATTCGTTCTAATATGCGACATATCAGCAGTGCGCATCCACAATTTCCGCATGAGGGAATCGAACCCAGAACCTTTGGTCTTGCGTTCGAACGCTTCTCCTCTAGGCCACTAAACCAATCACAGTTTTCATGTTGATTGGTAAAATGTTTGTAATAAGTTGAATTTGCAACCCTTCAAAACACTAATTCGTGAAATATTACTATATCATACGTGTTCTGTGTTATAGTAACTGACATCATTTCATGTACACTGGTACATGAATTTAAGGACTATTAAAAATGAGTACGATTGACCATGGATGACGAAATAATCCCCTTCATAAAGCCCTGTCTTACAATACCTGAGACATTCTCTAAATATTTTATCAGAGGAAATAACGCACGGAAAGGCCCATCTAGGGTTACTGCTGATCGTAAGTCTGGCTGAAGAAGAAGAGCAGAAGGAAATCTTGTCGCTGGTGAGGAAAAGTCGTTGAAGGTAGTAAATGTAAGCGGAAGAATATTTATATTAAGTTGGTGGAGGTAATTGATAGAAAACTATAGATCCACGTTTTATGTAAGTTGACACTCGTCAGCAAGGTGTACATGTAATCTTACGGGAACTGATGATCGCAGTGGGACTCAATCACACGTCAACCGGCTTAACAATCTTGGATGTCACTGTTCAGTTATTCAAGGCTCTGATGCCTGCTAATCAGCAAGTAACCTCAGTTGATTGTTCCCAACCGCAATGTTGATCCACTTACACTAGTGAGGACATATCAACTTAGTCGATAGAATTCGATCAGTACAAATAGACTAGATGAATTCAGCTTTAGTCACTACTAAGTAATCAATCAGTTTTAAGAATGTATATATCTTTCGGCATCAGTATTAGTGAAATTATTACTTTCTATTTACTTCGTTCTCCCTCTGCATTAGCATTTATACATCATTTATGGCAAACAAGCCTTAATCAACAAGGTAAAATAAAATACACGTATGCATCTGTATAAGTTGACTTTATTCTTTTATCCTGATCATTTGCATTCAATTTGTTTATTTACTGAAATATTTATTTCGTTTTATGTTTTCAACTTATCCTAATGGGTCGGTCTGTTGATTTTTCAACAGACATGTTAATGTTTATATAAATACTATTATTTGGAGTAACATGTGTTTTGTTATACAACAGTTATAAAAGCAATATATTGCATGTAAATGTGTATGTATTTATATATCACTCTCTTATGCTATGTATACATAGGGGTAAGCATGGTTTAATTAAGAAAGCATATCATTCATACTTATATATCTGCTTCTTATCACGACTGTTTATTGTTTCAAGTTATACAGCTCGGTCATTAAAGATTATATGTAGCGCTATGTTTTATTGATTGAAGTTATTTGGTCACGGACAATAAAGGTATTTTTACTGATCGTCAAATAATATTTGTAAATCATAACCTAGTAGCAAGTTGATACTCATTTGGCTGTCTAAAATGAATTCTTTATTTTATCCAAATATTACATAATATGTGCTAAATTACATCTGACTTTTCTTATTGTAGGTTTTATAACATTTAAGGTGATGCATAGTTTTTAACATTAAGATTATAATTAGTTTCGTATGTTATTTTTCGTATTATGTAGTTAATAGTGAATATTTTCATTTTTCGAAGTTGAATAACTTCATCAATGTTTATTTTGATTGGATTTTGTTAGTAATTATTTCTCAAATGCCTGTCAACTCGACACACTGATTTTCTTCATTAGCATCATTGAAAATCAGGAAGTTATTTGCAAATATAATGTAATCTATTTGGTTCGATGCATATAAACTAACCTTGAAGCCAGACTACAGTTAAAATGTTGCCATTTTGATTACTTTCGTTTACCCGATATCGATTCTGTCTTACTTTTTTAATGTTTAACAGACTAAACATATTGATATTTTAGGAGTTAATATCATATAATTTAAGCATTTCAATGGTAAATGTTTTTTTTTGAGCAACATACTGTTGGATAATCTGTTTTTTATCTATCCTCGTGTTCATTTTTCTGTGTTATAATAACAACTCATAAATAATTCACTGAAAATCTTTTTTTTTCACTGATAATGTGAATATTTTATAATATTCAAATTATAGAAAATGTTTAGTTATGACGTTATATTCATGTTCTAAATCATCAGTTACAAAGAAAATCATATTTATTCACAATTTTTATCGTGGATGATTTAAGTGTAAATCAGCATTATGCATAGATATAGATATGACATCTGAACTGTTTGTAGTTAAACGTTGAGTGACAGTTAAACCTGCTTGTTACCATTATGCTTAATAATATCACGCACTGATTTAGATGCATACATATACACAAGTTCGGAGCCACCTTTTTCTCGAATTCAATGATTCTTATTTTTAGGTTCTGTCTATCTTTCGCATAATAAATAATCCTTTTTGTTCAGTCAGTTTATTATAAGTTACTCCAATCAATGTTTATATTCTAAAGGATAATAGTATGAAATTATCATCAAAAATAAATTGGCGATTGATTAGGTTTTCTGAAAGAATTGGAATTGTTTTCATTGTTTTTTCGGAATCATTGTTCCATTAGCCTGTCTAACACATTTTTGCATTTCTATGTATAAATGTATGAATACCGACTGTCGATATATAACAACTGCGATATAAATAGTGATTATATTTTTTTTTCTGTAAATTACATCTGAACCGAATCCTTTTTTTTGACAAGATTTCAACTTGATAATGTCTTTTTTTTTAAAGAAAAATAAAGTCGTTTATTTGCAGCAAAATAATTATTACTTAAAATTTTTTATGAAATGAAAATAAAAATTATTAAAAACTAAGTCGGATAGAGCAATAAGCGGCAATTTTAAAAATAATAATAATTCAAAAATATATTTATTATTTACCTCTTAGGCTTAAAATTAAACTTCATTAAATTTTATTGTGTCCTCTTATTTTTGAAATAATATAAGTAATAAATTTCTCGACAGTATTATCAAAATTATCCTTTTAAACTAGAAGTGTTTTCTGCTTCTTTTTGATTACTGTTTCCAAGTGAAGTGTTTTATTATAAAATCGAATTGGTTTTTGTTCATATGATCATGAGATCTAAACGGTAGACAACTATTCAGAATTACCAAGAAAATCGGAATTAGGAATCCTACTGTAAGTGAGACTATCTCAGAAAAGGATGGGCTTATTATTCATTCGCACTCCAGGAGATTTGATCGATGGGCAGAACACGTTAGAGATCAGTTCAATTGGCCATCAGCCACACTTCGGTTGCCCACAATCCCCAGTCAACCTGAATGGCTAATCGATGTAAGTCCTCCGACTCCTTAGAAAGTTAAGAAAGCGATAGGAAATCTAATGCAGTTGAGAGCAGCAAGCCCTGATGGATTGACCCTTGATATTTCTAAGGATGGTGGTCCAGTTTTAGCAGTTAGATTGCCTGAGACCTTAGTTAGGATTTGGGGACTGGACATAACCCCTATCTGACTGGTCTCAATCACTGATTGTCCCAGTTTATAAAAAAAGAAAAAAGTTCCCTTTTGCGTCAAAGGCTTGAAGTGTGGCCTCTCAGGAAGATTATCCTTTGATTTGGGTGTCCGGGCATTATTCATGCCCACTCAGAAATTCAAAAATTAGTGTGGCGCATCAATATTTAGATGCTCCCTTGTACCAGTGTTTGTGTTTAAATGATTAATTATAAATAAGATGACTTATATGTGATATGTATTTATGCGTGATAGTGGGTTTGAGAAATGTGACATTTATAATGTGAAAGGATAACATTGAAATTGTATGATAATCGTGTGAGATGTGAATAGAACCAGACATGGTAGCTTTGATAGGTAATCCAAGTCGGATGAACCCTAAGACTTTCTTTTCAGTTGAGCGCAGTTAGGATTTAGCAATATATGTAAAGCTTCAGCTAATCATCGTTCTTTGTAGTTAGAAAGTCTTTTCCAACTGAAGATGTATTGACTTACACTGAGTTACAAAACACTGGAAAATTTAATTTCTTTTTACTTATTTTGAGATATTGCAAAATCAATTATTTTAATTCTCAACAATCTACTCAGTACTGAGTTTATTTAAAATTATCACGTCAACTCTTTGTACCTATTCTCTGAATGGTTCAACAACTGAAATCTGTTTAAAAATAATTTGAATAGTGTAACTATTCGACAATATCTCTTTAATGTGCATATTTATCGATTAGTTCATATATATATATATATATATATATATATATATATATATATATATATATATGTGAACAATAGTGATAATGATCTGTTTGCTGATTTTTTTTCTTATTTCTTCTCACCTCATACAAAATTTGTACTACTGATTTCTTGGCAATTGCTTGTGCGCTTACAAAACTGCTTTACATTTGTAATGATTTATTTATATATTCTAACAATTGTATATGGTAACAATCTCATACCTGTTATTATTCTTTAATGAACTTATGTAAATGTATATCACAAAACATCGGTATAATTACCATTAACTTATAAGTAAATGAAAAATTTCTTAATTAAACATAATTTATTATTTCCACTTATTTTAAGCTTATCAATGATTGCTTGATTAAGTTTCATTCTTAATGTACACTAAACTATGGAAAATCTTCACATTGTTCATTGTATACTTTTCTTTTTTTTTAATGTTCAATGTAAGAATAAGCGCATGTTAATCATTTCTATTTATACCAGAGCATCTTCAACTGAATACAAATGTCAGACTGTATATAGTAAAATTTATATGCATTTTCAAATACAAATGATAATAATCATGATTACTATTAGTGATATAGATAAGTGTTATGAAATGATCTTTCATTATTTTTTTTTTGTAGCGAAAGAGAAATTCACATTGATGTTGATTTGATGTTCATCAGTTTTTTATTTATTTTAAAATTATTTTTAACATTTTAAAAAAGAAATTGTTTAATGCATTATTTCTTTTTATAGGTTCTTATAGTACAGTTTTACGTGAATTAGTAGCTGAATTCACATTAACTGATAATATGGCAAATATAACAACATCGTTATTGAAATCATTAAGTCGTTCTGAAGACGGTGTCACACTTGGTTCATGTTTACAGGAAACAGATCAAAAATTATTAGAAGAACAAGTAAGTCAGTTAATTTGGTTATGATGTAACTCAGAATTGTAAGTTTTCCATTGATTTATGTCTTATGCTTTGTTTAAATTTATTTTATGCTAAGCACTTAACATCTTACCTCCGTAAGTTTAATCAATAGTCAGTGGTTTGGATATTTAAAATCTGCTCCCCTCCTATTTCACTACACATGGCTTTGTTAATAGATATTTTTGAGTTCTGTAGATTTGTTGACTACAATTGTATCCATTCAAATTTCTCTCACGCTACAGATTTGCATTATCTACATAAAAATGGCCCTCAGATACTCTGATATGGCTGAGAGTGGAGGAGAGTTTACTCCTCCTCACGTGGCCACGCGTGTGTAGTCACTGCCTTCTCGTACTCAGTGTTGCTCACGAAATTGAGAGGAAGAAAAGCGAATGCCCGGTGCTTAAACCAGGTTGGTGGGAATAAAGAATCCACCTGAGGGAGTTCAGGCATCCAGGCTTGGTTTATGTGTTTAAATGAACAAATCTACAGATCGTCAGTTCCAGGCGGTTTGGAAATATGTAGTCTCTAACTTTTTCTGTTCAATAATCTAATAATAGTTAAACTTGTAGTAATTAGTTGATTTTTGAATGACGGAAATAAATAAATAATGAATAGATATGAAATTATGAAACTATTACTTACAAAAATAGTTGTTGAATATTTCTTCCCATAATTTTATTACGCAACTCAATAATGATATGTTCAGAAATAAACCTATCATTATCCTACTGTTTGAAATTTTATATGTTATTGTTTTTTTGTGAGACATGAATATAAAATGCATAACATGCAACACACATCTGCATGATTGCGTTGAAAGTTTTTTCTTTCAATATTCATACCTATTAGTACTATTTTGTTTTATCAGTCATATTATTCATGTTAATAATATTCTATTCTCGAGAAAGGGTTATTGGTAAATAAAATCCTTAGCATAATGTTATATCATACATGACAATTTCTTCTTCATTTACTATTTTTTTCATGATTATTGTTACCAGTTTTGTCATTTTATCATGTAACTTGCGTGCTTGATCTTACGACAAAAAAGGAGAGAGAAATAATTTTAAATTGTTTCTATTTATCTCACAGCATTTAAATTATTCATTAGTTGTTCGTTATTGTAAAGTTTTCTGTGAATACATATTTACAGCTGAAATATCACTTTAAATGTGTAAAAATTCATTTTTCTTTTCATTTAACCATATT
>CALYCR020000964.1:0-11633 GCA_944470395.2 Schistosoma turkestanicum
TTCTTCCAGAAACGGAACCCACTGTGGTAATTGAAAACTCGAAGGTGTGATATTGTTTTTGGTAATCGACTGTATTTCCCTCTTTAATATAAACAGAATCGTTTTCTCCCAGAATTATCGTTTTTGGACTTGGACTGGGTGAGACGCGTATGAACCTACGGTATTCGAGTTAAATGCGAACGATAAGAGTAATTATAATTTACTAGTGAGGATAAGTAAATCCATGCGAGAGAATATAGTTTCTGGCGATTTCGTGTTATTGAAAGAATAACAATACCGTGCGAGAAAAAAGGGGCGAAATTACAGAGACGGTGGAGCCAAAAAAGCAGCAACACAAATAGAAAGTTTACGCGTAGATATAGTAATAAAGAAAGAGGTTCAGTAACACAATCACTACTACAGTTGGTTATAATAATAAATGTTTCTATTAACCAAGTTCTTTCTCTTCATAAAAGTTGATTCATTGCAAACTTCCGGTGAATTTCCCACTATGGATTGTACTATTAGTTATGTTAAACGTACTTTGAATTCTACCGGGTCTGGATTACCAAGACTTCTGGACAACCGAGCTTTATAGCGGAGTAATGTAAAAACACGGCAGCTGTTGTCGAAGTTCATTCCGTGGTATACCAACTGTGCACTTAAATATGTAGTCATATTTAGTTCCATCGGTACGTCAGCAAACTCCCAGTGTAAAAAGTCTCGCAGAGGTCGTGATCTTTATATCGTAAACAATTGTGGTGTAAACTGCAAGAAACAGCTTGAATAGTGGGTAAGAAGTTTGAGATCCCAGTAGGAAAATGGACTGACTACTTCGGGAAACCGAAAATGTCACACAACTACAGTTTGTGAGCCTATATTATCAGTTTTGTGGATGCCAACCGCATCTCTAGGAAAATCAGTCACATTCAGTAAATAAGTACACTGGCCAAGTGTTACTATAGAATGTTGAGGACCGCATAAATTCTCTGACCCTAATACTTGAAAACTAATGAAGATGAGGCCGATCGATAGTCCAATGTCCAACCATGTTAGGAGATGATCTCTACAATGGAAAAAAACGCGTTGATAAATTTCAACTCCACTTTCCGACCAAGTGCTATATAAAATCGGAAGTCTACTGAAGAGATAACGGTACATTACACTTAGTAACATGCTAACAATACCTCGGAAATAATATGTACCGCTTGAGCGAAATTACATAATTACCGAGACAGGATAACTGGAAGAAATGTTAGAATTATCTAAGGTCCCAATTGCTGAGCTATTTCAAACATAATTTATACAAATCCATAAACTTAGGGTCCATAGTTTCGCAAAACAATTCTTCCAAATAATGATACATATTCCCCTTGAAGTCTAAAGTACCGACTGACGGGAAAATACCTATCCTTCTCATTGTTGTGTTGGGTCAAAAGTGCACAAGTGTTGCCACTATCGTAATTTAAGTTCAAGAAGCAACATGCCCCTAATTCAATTAAGGGTCACATCTTTTATAATTTATGGAACTACGAAAGTTATCTTATAAGAATTAAGTTTGAAACCACAAACCAGTAGTTTTGAGCTTCCTGATAACGCTAGTAAACCTGCAACAAGCATCAACGCTCCTCGTGATATTCCGCCCGTTGAATCCTTAATTCCTAAGTCACCATGTACTGTCTGATTATTTCAGCAACATATCAAACATGCTGAAAATAAGCTGTAACACAAGTGAATTTAGGGTTAATGCACAAGTTGAATTATATCTTGAGGTGAAAAGAAACCACCCATACAGACTAGAGCCTGGAACTTACATTAGAAGTGCGAAATGAAATATCTTTAAGAGTTATAATATTGAAGAAAATGCTTGGTAGAAAATTTGACTATCCAACATTTGTGGATGTCTCATAAACAATAGGGAGAATGTATACATAGTTCTGGGGGGCAATCTTTAGTTAAAATCCACCGGTTTGCGTTTGGAAAACTTCTATCGTATCGTTTTCTTCCATATCCAACTATAAATCATGGTGAGAATCGTAAGATCAACATACCTTAGCAGGAGTATCAGCCTCATGAACACTATTTCCATCGAAAATGAATCGTACTGAGGGTTGTTGAAGGCCCTAAAGCAGAGTGAGTATACGCTAACTAGATGCTAACCAATCGTTCACAGTATGCAAGCATTAGTTTCCTTAAAGGCGTATTTTTCCGTATTTTGAAATGGATGACTGCCCCTTCTTGTCCTTGCACTTTGATATTTATGTGTTCTGACTGAGTGTCCTATATTATGTAGGAAAAGCTTTGGTTATCATCATCAAAAGAATAGCATTTATATTTTACTAAAACTCATACCTTATTGGCGGAATCGGCCATCCCGACAAGCTTCTCTTCACGATTTAAAAAGGTCTGTTCAAACAAACGCTAAATGGCCCTATTGTCCAATATACAATAATTTCGAAATGAGTTGTATGTGTTCAAGTGCGTTTTAGAAAGCTTTATCTGCGTTGTATGGCTCAAAATACGCCGTTTTATGGCAATTTTAGTTGACATAACTTTGTGTACCACAGTTTATTCACCACTTATGCAATTTTAACTTAGTAAACGGAAAAATCTTCCAGCCCTATTCACAATAGCTACATAACATTCGTGCAGGATGAAGGAGTTTCTGGCTTACTAGGAAAATATATATCAAGAGAAACCTATAAAAGTTTACCTATTATGTGGTGATCAAGTAAATCGTTGAGAGATTCAGCTATTACGACCTTAGTTCCTTTGAAGACTGTCTAAAGGTTCATACATTGTGAATATTTGTAAATGTACCTGTGCTAGGAAAATACAGTTGTAAAACTAGATACTTTAAAGCCTCCACCCAGTATTTTTGTAGGGAATATCAAGTGTAGTGTGCAACTCGATTAGTTGGCTAGAGTTGCTGTTGGAGTAATCCCTCCTGTGAGATGCGCATAAATTCTATACTCAATTAGCGTCCAACTAACAGTGACTGTTCAATTAAGAGTATGTATTATCTTACACTAATATGTCATAAATTGTCATACCAGGGAGTTCAGGCTAGTTAAACATTACTTTGAAAGCACATTTGGGTTCAGGCTTGTAATTACAGTTTAACTGTACCCGGAAGGTGATGTGAGAAATTGAATGTGTGCCTCAATATAGGGGATATAGGATCCTCGAATTCAACTTTTGAGAAATTTTTAATTTCAGACGTCCCGTATTTGATGCGCGTTCGATTTTGTCTCTCACCAATCATTGCGTGTTGGAGAACTGTATTTCGTTTTTTGATTACCAAATTTATTTATGCTCAATCTTGATTCCAGGGAGATGTTTTTATGGACGAAGAGGTATATTTCTCCGTGGTCTCATCGTATAGAAATAATATCAAGACCGGAATGTAGAAGTGGCTAACAATCTCCGAGAATAGAAGCGAAATAGGAATGACAGAAAGAGAGAGACAGTCTTTTGTACAGATATACAAAAGTAGTACAATAGAACAGTCAATGTTAGAAAAGTACAATAATAAATGTTTACCTTTCAGAAATTGTGTTATCTTCGTATAGGTATACTACGACGATATATATTTCCCTAAAGTCCTAATTACCGACTGACAGAAAAATACCTTTCTTTCTAAATTTTTGTGTTCTGTTAAGTTTGCATGACTTTTATTTTCGATTATCATCGTGTATTTTTTCATTGTAGCTACTCCTTATGTGCGGTGAAATTGCAATTTTCACTGTTTTGGTACGATTGTTTGCATATGCGCGTCCAGAATTGAAGGAAGCTAGGGAACAAGTTAACCGATGACAGCATGTACATGTGCTTTGAATTTGGTGATAAATGCAATCGAAACCTATTGCCAGTATAAGACGTAAAAGTGCGACTATTTTCCCAGAATCTGCCCCTGAAACTCCGTCATATATTTAAAATCACCATCTGGTGTCTCCCCAGGTTATATTTGTGTTTGTAGTACTGATTAAATTAGTAAAAATTAGGCATACATGATGGTTTATTTACCGAAGCTTCACTTCATACTGCTTGTTTCAATATTTTCCACTTGACGGAATGTCGAAGTGACATTGTTATCAATGAGGTGATTTCGGAATGGATAAATACTGAGATCTGATTTTGCCAATAAAATGTAATGCACTCAAAAATTATTGAGGGCTGGACAATTGTCCTTGAACGTTTTCAACCTGACCTTGTTACTCACAATAGTCACTGTCTAGTTATTGGATTTTATCGGTAAGATGAGGTGATAATGGGGAGACCACAAATCATGGACGGACTGATCAAATTTTAGATAACGAGTCTTGGATTTGTCTCTAAACCCATACATGCACGTGGGTAACACTAGTTCTCAATTCTAACCTATGACTCTAAATCCTAATTCTAATTTCCAACTAATTTATCACCATCTTTAGACCTCATTTGGTAGGCTAATTTTTCAATTTCATGTGTGTCTCTCAAAGGTCGTACATAAATTGTATTCTCATCTTATCCAATCTCCTAAATTTGAGGAAATTCTGTATTTTACCTAGAAATTTTGGGGATTTCTCCAATGTTAGTGGAAAAACCCCGAATCAGAGGAAATTTTGAAGCCTTTGGATGCATTCCCTCAAAGCTTACCGTAAGAGCTTCCTAAAGTCATTAGACTGGGCATTTACTACATATTTGTTAGTATTATCTACTGACAATCTTGATCGGCCAATCAGATAATAAGAAAGTACCACTTAATCATAAAACAGCCAGCAGCTGACAGCCATAAAATATCATTTTTACAATAGTTTTATTTGAATAACCAACCCTCACATGTCGAGTTATTCTTTGAAGTGGAAGGAAAAATCTAAGTTCATCTATTAAAAGTCAGGATAGTATTATAAGTCAGGTTTATCAGTCCACAGGGGTTTCGTCATCAACTGCGGGCAGCTATACATCATATATGACATTAAAGGTTGGGTTTAGGTATTAAAAATCAAGCTCTAGTTCTGAGTCTGGTGACAAAGAAGTGTCACTTTTAAGAACAGTAAAATGAGATAATCAGAACTGTAGGAACCTACAGCAAATGCTAACGTCCGGTCAAGACATACTGTTATAACAGGTCGACTGATTTGTCACGTTATTTCAGCGAATGAGGTTGGAGAACTAAGGATCGGCCTATGTTATCCGTTTTTAAATTCTGAACGAATAGATTTCAAAAGAAGGCCAAATGTATAAATAAATACTATAATTTGTTTATTTGCATAATATGCAAACAAAATTTTGGTCACGAATTCATTGTAAATAAGCAAGCGACGTCAAAAC
Organism: Schistosoma turkestanicum; assembly: GCA_944470395.2. Lineage (NCBI taxonomy): Eukaryota > Metazoa > Platyhelminthes > Trematoda > Strigeidida > Schistosomatidae > Schistosoma > Schistosoma turkestanicum. The sequence continues at coordinate 5,293 of CALYCR020000964.1, forward strand.
CCTTCACGGTTAGGTTCCTTACTATTTCGAAATGCATTTTTCGTTGCACTCGGTAACACAAAGATCAGTACCAAAACGGACTTTTGGTGCTTAAGTTTGTGCAAGTTCCTGATGACAGACTGTGTCATTATGTGTGGGCAAGCTTCGTCGTCAAGAAATACTTTTGTTCCATTTTGTGCTATTTTTTTGAAATGCTAACATCAACCACTATTTCTTTATCCAACATGATATGCTGAAAAAAGACTGATGTATTTTACATTTAATGCTGTAGTGCTTGTTATTTTAAACTATTATTTATATTTTGTAAGCGTCCCAGAATAGATTTGTCTCATCATTTAATATTTTCGCCAACCGATTTTGTTACATAAATCGTGTACACTGTATTGGTTTATAATTATTCTCGTCAAAATTTTTACACTTTAAAATTTCTTAAATTTTAGGATACTGAGCTCCTGTTTCGATTTCAGAGTTGTGGATCTAATTTACTTTCTGGGATTGAGTTCAAGTAAATGTAGTTGAGCTTTTTCAGCTTCAGCTTATGTTGTTCCCCCCCATATTTTCTACCCTGTGAATTGATTACCTTTTGTCATTTGACATTATTCAGTTGGTGACCAAACAAATAACAGCAACACTATCTGGGATTTAACACATGATCAGGATATCTATTTTGTTGGCATCGTCTGTTTTTGCGGTATCTGCGATCACTCTCTTTTGTTTCTCGAAACTATTTCAGAGGCCACGTATTAAAAAAGTTTCACTTGTGTCATCAGTGCCTCGTTCCGCATTAACTGATACGTTGTTGCCCAAGACAGTTGAATTTGATAAAGAAAACCTAACATTTGATTTCTGTGCATGTATCTGTAGACTGATAAATATATCCGATTATGATACAAATCAGAAGCTTATCACCAGTCTTCACGAAGCTTCATCGTTTCGTCAGAATTTTGTAATTAATTTATATCATCATTAACCATTTGATTTCAGGATGTCATTAGGGATTCTAAGTGTCTAGAATCCATTCTATCTCTTCTAGACTCTACTTCAGGTACTTTACCAGGACGCCAGCAGAACTTAAACATTCTTCAAGTAGTAACAAACTTGGCTTGCGATCAGAAAAGTTTTCCAGTTATAAAGGTATAAGATTCTTATCCAAAAACAGTCTCTTTAGGATTATTTAGATGATATTTTACTGATAGCAGATACAATGGAATACAGTGATCAGACATGCAGTGCTCTTCAGGTACTGGGTAACATTGCATTAACTCCAGATGGATGCGAATTACTACGTAGTAAGTGTGGATACCTCTGTAAAATGTTGGGAATTCGCGATCCATACGTTTTGCGAAACCTGCTGGTAGTTTTTGTGAATTTATCCTGTGATACAGATTGTTGTGATGAACTTCTTACACAGGTATGTCTATAATTTTCAGATATAGTTTTAGGATGCTGAAGAATTTATATCGACTGTGGAGTATTCATTATCTCCTTATGCGCCTAAATCAGTTTCTACAAAGATGGCGGATCTTCTCTATAATCTATATTATCGACTGATGAAGGGGCAAAGAGCTTCACACAAATCGTCTAATTTCCCATTCTCTTCAAGGTCTATAGCTAGTTCACTTAAGGTATGCTCTAGTCTAAGGTCGTTAATTTAGTTTTAAAGTGCCTGCGCGATGTACGTATTTCCCCATGTATAAATTTATATTTCCAAATGTTCAGGCTCCCAAACGATGTTAGTGTCAAGAAAACACTTTCTTAAACCCTTGTTAAAAATTCTTCATACATGTTCTTCAGACTTGTTTCAGTCTTTCTCTTATTGTCTATATCTCTTAATTATTAAGAAACAAAGCAACTTGATTATATTCACTATTTTTGGTAGGTCTTAGGTTGTTTTTCTGTTTGAATTAGATTTTTCATTTCCATACGGGATCAGATCTTCTACTGTTTCAACTGCTGCATAAAAATCGAACTTGTAGTTTATTTGATTGCTTAATGTGTCGGTGGCTAGTGAAAGTGCATCTAACGAATTTGGCTAATATTCGTCCCTGACTAGTAGGGTTCATATATATGGGTTCTGGAGTTCCCTTAGAATGAATAGTGTATGAATTTGCGAAAGTCACTTTATGCCATAAAAACTCATGCTATGATCATTCATCATTGAACTATGAGTTAGAATCAGAGGTTGAAGGCTTGGTTGGCGACCCTATTAAAGATCATGCTTTCGTGTGGGTATCGGAATTTTTCGTGGATTTTGCAGCGGGTATCATAGTTAACAGCTGATTTATTGATAGTTTCGTATGGTATCAAGCATATACCTTTGGCATCAATTAGATGGATTCTTTTAGAAGACAAGTACTATAGCCTTTCATGTCAGTGGTAGAAAACTCAATTTTTACACCAAATTTCATCGAAAAGGGTTCGTTCTAATCAATCTGAGCAACAAGCCATCATTATCATATCTAGTTTTTCGTGCTTAAGCTTGATTAGATAAATAAAAGCAACCAACTTAGCTAATTCTCTTACTGTTGCCAAACTATTTAATGACTCAGATTACTCCTGAAGCCTCAATTTAGATATTTAGGAAGGAGATTGAGAAACACATTTGGAATTCTTTCTTATTGCCTTTTTATTCAACATATCCAGCAAACAGCATTAGAATTTTTATGTACTCTAAGTTCATATGAAAATTTCTGGATAAAAGATTGAATTCCTGAGACGTTTAAAGAAAAAAAATATGTATCTTAATACATACATGTATTAGGATTAGTTGTATTTTTATATGTAGGGCTTTGTAGGTGCAATAACGGCCAGATCTACGTCGTGCAAGATGCAACCAAAGTAACTACCAGTAGGTATGTAGTGAACAAGAACACAGGTGGGGCAACCGAATTGTATTTAACGGAAATTACAGAGTTACTCAGTAAAATCGGAAAACCATATCGTAAATCGTTCATTTGCAAATTATCAGTTCATCATATCGAACTGGACTGTTCCTGTTGCAAAACATCAATCCATTGTCACTACTATTCATGCGTTTCATATAAATTCCATTGTTTTCTAACTCTTCCTTTCTTGATCTCTCCCCATCTTCTGCTGCCAGACATTACGTTGACACTCACGTCATATACTACTTATAAGTAGCTCACACCACAGGTAGTCTGCCAATGTTTGAATTTCTGACATTTTCCCACTTGTTTTTTATTTTATTATAAATGTGGAAGCTAATTAAAAGTTACTAAACTCAAATAATTACCTGGATAGTAGACTTCAATGCAACTTACATATTGTCATTTAGTTTGTGCACGATTTTGTTTTATTATTCCGTTGATTATTACCAATGTATTTCTTATTTCTTGGGCATTTTTATTTCTTACATATATATATCTTTTGATTTCCAGGATAATTACTTTTGTATTAAATCATGGATTATAGTCTTGGCTTATTCATTGGAAAATTCTAGTGAATTCAAACCTCATTTGCAAAAGGTTGTATCTTTCTTGGAAGAAAATGAAACATCTCAACAATAAATTGTGTAACTTTGCTATCATACCATACATTTGTCAGATATTGAGCCACTTTCTATGGCCATTATGTACATTTTTATTTTTCCTCAAATAAACATCATTACTTCTCATGTTTTACCTTGTATACTTTCTTGTCGTTGCTTCACTGACGGGAAAAAAATTTGATGTATCTCAAAAATTTCAGTTATGCTGCCGAAAAAATCTTTGTCAACATTGTTTGGCTTCTTCAACACTCCAGTGTTATCAGAAATCAAAGTTTTTAAGTGTTCTGACCATGCGAATCAAAATGAATACTCTATTATATCTAAATGGACGCAGATTGATACCTTTCGGAAAGACAGTGTCTCATATTCAAAAACTTATTTAATCAATTTGCCACATGACAAGTATGAAAATTTAGAAGTGAAATATACTTCACAACTACAGTTTTCCTCATTTGGACAGTGCTTTCCTTTCACTTCACAGAACCATGTACGTACTATTTGGGATATTCAGTCTCCTGAAGGCAGTCATAGAGCTGTGTGTATCGAATGTAATCCACCACCAGCTCCAAATTCTTCAAAGTCTACCATCGCTAGTTTCGCAGAATCGGGTATTTTCATTCAAATATGGTTCAATGGACGTCTCACAAACTCAATAAAGCTCCCAACGAAATCTCCTAATGCTCGTCATGGTCGTGTTTATCCTTCGAACGGTGCGACATTTTGTGGAGCCATATGGTCAAATGCAAGAGATAAGATTGTTTATCTGGCAGAAGAAGTCTTTAATGATCCTGCAGAGGTAATAGCTTTCATCATTTTACTATGATTATCGTATGTATTATCAGATGCAGTCTGTGGAAAAATTCCTATGTAGCGTAATATAAATGAAATAAATAGCCTAATTTGAAACAATAGTAAGGTGGTTTGTCGGTCCCGACCGTAGCTGCTACCTTGATGTAGTGGTCGGGCTTGCCTATCGTCATGATCCAACCGAGCTATAGTGGCTGGAACAGATGTTCCTGAAGGTTCTACCATGCCAGGCAGGTCGATTGAAGAACGATGAGACTAAAAGCAGCTACTCAAGGTCTGAGGGCGAAGTTGACTGCTGACTGCAGAGGGGTGTGACAGCAGTAAGGTGTTTCCCTCGGACAACCAGCATCTGCAGTGATGCTGCCTTCTCACAAGGAAGGAAGTGTTAGAAAAAGTCGACCTTAAAATGTCACACCTCACCCTACCTCGCGGAGTTCCGTCTCCGACGGTAAGGGTGCCCACTAAGGGCTTTCAAGAGCGGAGCTAACACTCAAAATACCTTTCATAAAAATGCCGTGTGTGACTGGCGTCAAGCAGTTGTCCTTTGGACTCTGCGGTCACGCAACCAGGTCTCTAAGACCAACACTAATCTATCTTCCTTTTCAGGTCCCTCAAGAAACAACCTTCCACGGTGTGGGCAACCGGGAAGTGACAACTGCCCTCATACCCGTAACAGCTCACGAGACCAAATCGGTCGAAATCAAATCCTTCCTACACCCACACATACCTCTCTTCTCTCCACAACTAACTCTACTCACATTCCCTTATCTCACTGCACCGCTAATGTAAACGGAGCGAGTTCTTGAAGCGTCATTCCTGGTCTCTTGAAAACCCGTTTTAGACTACATGTTGGAGCTTTTAATGTACGGACATTGTGTCAAGTAGGGCAACAGGCTTCCTTAGATAGGACTTTAGAATCTCGTGCCATCGATGTATGCTGCGTCTTGGAAACGCGCATACAGGATCCTAGTAAAATTATTAATCTGATTTCACCTTATCAAAATAAAGAGGCAGCTCGATTTACTCTTCGTGTATCTGGAAGCCCTGATGCTGCTTCCAGGGGTCTTGCTGGCGTAGGTATACCATTGAGTCGTAGAGCACAACTAGCGCTCCTAGACTGGATCCCAGTAGATAGTCGCTTGTGCGCTGTCCGACTAAACGGGACAGTAAGGACTCGTAATGATAGCGACAATCGCTGTTGCCTCTTCGTCGTATCTGCCTATGCCCCCACTGACTGCAGTTCAGACGAGGTTAAAGATGAGTTTTACAGAAAGCTTTCGGACCTCCTCCAAAAAGCTAGGCGCTCTGGTATAGTAATAATGGCTGGTGACTTTAATGCTCAAGTAGGTAGACTAAGTGAGCAGGAGAGACACCTAGGTGAATGTTATGGTGTCGCGGCTCAGAGAACAGACCATGGCGACCGTCTGTTGCAAGTATGCTCAGATAACCGCTTATTCTTAGCAAACGCTAACTTTAGGCATAAGAAAAAGCGTCTCTTGACCTGGCGACCTCCAAAGTCGTCTCAACGTTGGACCCAACTAGATCGCATTGCCATCAGCCACCGATGGAGAGGTTCGGTAGAGGACTGTCGCTCGTTCTGGGGCACATGTTTAGATTCAGACCATGCCCTAGTGCGAGCGTGTATCTGTTTGAGGCTTACTGGACGTAGGAAAGACATCGTAAGGAAACCTCTTAGGGTTTTACTTAATGATAATAAAGCTAAGAATATATTCCAGGAGCAACTAGAAAGGGAGTTAAGCAACCATGTAAGCGATTCCCATCCAGAAGCAGGTTGGTATGATATTAAAAAGTCTGTGGAAGCAGCAGTGATATCTACTAGTAAGGTAAACCGTAAGGCTAGGATGAAGCCGTGGATCTCAGTAGCATCTACCGAACTGATGGATGCAGGAAAACTCATCCCGCCTGGCTCTGAGGGCGATGAGGAACGGAGTAAGCTTAGACGTAGTTTGACAAAAAGCCTACGCAATGATCGAGAACAGTGGTGGGTGGAGAAAGCGAGAGAGAT
>CALYCR020000965.1:0-11627 GCA_944470395.2 Schistosoma turkestanicum
ATTAATAAACTTTCTTCGTTTCGTCGGATAACGCACTGAAACTGATAGACTGTAAAACACCAACATCCACCTAAACGTGCGCAGACCATAGCTGTCAACTTCATGAGGCAGTTCTGTTTGCTTACCGTGATGAACCAACCGAAAGATATTTCCTAGAATATATCACCAGTAATGCACTTTTCATCTTCCAACTTTCATTAAAAGCCATCACACACCTCAAGGTCATAAGCAGAACTTCTTCGTAAACTCGTCCCACCTGGCTCTGAACATGATGAAGAGTGAGTCAGCTTAGGCGCAGGCTGATGAAAAGCCTACGCGATGAACGAGAACAGTGGTAAGTAGCGAAAGCGACGGAACAGGCAGCGGCGATAGGCAACAGTAGACAACTTTTCCGACTGGTATTTGGAACCCGAATGTGAGTGAGACTTTTTTGGAAAAGGATGGTCTTATTATCCATTCTCAATCCAGGAGGCTGGACCGATGGGCAGAACACTTTAAGGATCAGTTCAACTGGCCTTCAGCCACTCTTCGGCTACCCAAGATCTCCAGTCATCCTGAATGGCGAATCGATTTAAGTCCCCCTAGTCTTTATAAAGTTTAGAAATCTGAAGTGAGGTAGAGCAGCAGGTCCCGATAGGCTTACCCCTGAGATGTTTAAGGATGGTGGTCCAGCTTTATCAGCTAGGTTGACTGAGATCTTAGGTAGAATCTGGGAACTGGACGTAATCCCATCCGACTGGTCTCAATCACTGATTGTCCCAATTTATAAGAAAGGACAAAAGTCCTCTTGTGACAATCACAGGGGAATAAGTCTAACTAATATAGTTTCTAAATTGTTAGCCTCAATTATACATAGCCGTCTAACTAGAGTACGTGAAGAGCAGACTCGAGAAAACCAGTCTGGTTTTCGACCTGAACGTGGCTGTATAGACCACATCTTCACACTACGACAGGTCCTGTAACACAGACACACATTTAGACGTCCGACAATAGTCGTGTTCCTGGAACTAAAAGCGACATTCGTTTTTGTGGATGGTGAGGTTCTGTTGCAGTGTCTGTCATTGAAAGGTGTACCAAAGAAGTACATTAACCTTATACAAGCTCTCTACTCGAACACCACTGGTTGAGTGAGAGGATATGGCGAACTGTCATCTGAATTCTCTACTTCAAGTGGTGTCCGTCAGGGTTGTCCACTCTCTCCATTCTTGTTTAACTTTGTCGTTGGCATCCTCTTAGAGTTAACATTAATCTCGTCATATTTTTCAGGGGTTGATCTTCTACCAGGAAAGTGGCTTACTGATCTAGAATATGCCGATGACATAGTTCTATCCGGTGAAGACGCTGACAAAATGTAGAGTCTTCTGACTACCCCAAGCAACAATGCAAGCATGTTCGAGATGCGGTTCTCATCCTCGAAATGGAAAATGTTGCTTGAAGATTGGGCTGCATCGGTACCTGAACTAGTGATAGGGAGTGAAGTAGTCGAGCGTGTCAACCGCTTCACTTATCTGGGGAGTCTCATCAGTGCTGATGGCCTGGTGACTGACGAAATTTCAGCTCGGATAAAGAAGGCTCGATTGGCTTTTGCCAACCTGTGTCACTTATGGAGTGGGCGAGATATCCGTTTGCTGACTAAAGGACGAGTGTACTGCGCTGTAGTTCGATCCGTTCTCTTATATCGTTGTGAAACATGGCGGGTAAGAGTACAGGACATTCGTAGGTTATTAGTATTCGATTATAAATGTCTTCAAAGCATTGCCCGTATATCCTGGGACAGCCGAGTAAGCAATGCTGTCGTTAGGAAACGAGTACTAGGCAAGGATGGCAGATCAATAGATGAAGTGGTGAAACTTCATCAGTTGAGGTGGTTGGGACATGTGTTACGTATGCCTAACCACCGACTGCCTCGACGAGCTATGTTTTGTGGTGTAGGAGTAGGTTGGAAGAAAGTTAGGGGCGGTCAGACCAAAACATGGCACAAATCCATGAAGTCACTGACAAGTGGACTGAGTCATGTTGGTAGATATAGACTACCTGGTTGGGGTGCGCGAGACGAAAGTCATCAATGGTTAGAGACCTTGAACGACATGGCTCAAAATCGTTTGCAATGGCGCAGGTGCATCCACTCTTTGAGCTCTCTCAAATCATAATCTTCTGGATTTGTCGGCACCTCTACCTTTGTCTTTCTAACCTTATTTCACTGAATTATATTTCTTGATTAATATCTTCGGACCCCCCTATTAACATTAATACCTCTACTATCTTTATCACTATGGGATTCGATTTGACATTTGCGTCTCTGTGCTGTGGTATGGCAACATGAACTGATGTACTTACGTACGAAGTTCTACGTTGCAACTTACTGACTGACTGGGGTTAGTGATGACGTTTCAATTAGACAACAGATAAAGATGAACACATACAAGAACAAAACGATATTCACTTTAGCATTGGACAAGAAATAAGTGAGTATTTCAACTTACCAAAAATCCACTATTCGGGCAAGCGCATGGTCTTGCACCAACAACCGCTCTAACAAGCTTTGGTAGGGGCATATTTGTTACGGTCATCAGATAGGCCAAGGTTATAGTCACACTACGAGAAACACCACAAGCGCTTTAGAAGTAAGATGGGAACAGAAACAGCTTGTTGTTACACACAGTTATCGTAATTTTGATAAATAATATGGAAGATTTGAATTTATTTGTTATTTCATCACTATTGTTTTTACGTCTCAGTTTTCTGTTGGTGGTTGCCTCTTACTTGACAAACGTGAATCTCGATAACTTGAACTGATACATATTTATCTATTAAACCATAATGAAGTATATAACCCAACCTGTGAAGAGTGAAGAAATTATCTGAACGTAAGTCAGTTAGACAGGTTTGGTTTGGTAAATGTAGAAATGAAATTAGATTCGACTTATTTATCAAGTATTCAGATTTCAGCCACACTATCTAGCTGCGAAAACAGTAGTTGAGACCACATTTTGACTGGTTGGAAGCCTACTGTTAAAACCACTAAACCAAGATGTTGATAATCTATACATGGTTAGTTCTAAAAAATCAAAAGATAGAGTAAAATGACAAACTTTTTCTTAGTTAACTCCACGTCTGAACATACATGTTATCGCGTAATTATACCTAGAAACTGATCGGATTCATAAGAACTGTTTGAGGTCGACTTACAAAATAATCTAATGACGAGATAGAGTACCAACGTTACGGGTGTAAGGAGGGTTTGGCCATGACCAATTTGGTCTCGCGTGCTATTACGAGGAGGAGGGCAGATATCACTCCCAAGCTGCCCACACCGTGGAAGGGTATTGCTTGAGAAACCTGAAAAAGAAATCGGATTAGTGTTGGTCTTAGTGACCAGCGAGCGTGACCGCAGAGCCTCAAGGGACAACTGCTTGAGGCTGGTCACGCACGGCCTTTTTATGGGAGGTTTTTGAAGTGTCAGCTCCAACTTTTTTAAAACGCCTTACCGCCGGAGACGTTAATCCGCATAGTAAGGTGAGGTGTGACATTTTTACGGTCGATCTTTTATAACCCCTACCTTCTTTGTGGGAAAGAAGCATCGCCGCAGATGCTGGTTGTCCGAGGGAAACACCTTACTGCTGTCACACCCCTCTGCAGTCGGCAGTACGACTTCGCCCTCAGACCTTGGGTAGCCGCTTTTAGTCTCATCGTTCTCCAATCGACCTTTCTGGCATGGTAGAACCTACAGGAACATATGTTCCAGCCAATAAAGCTCGGTTGGGTCATGACGATAAGCAAGCCCGACCACCACCTCGAGGTAGCAGCTACGGTAGGGAGTTTTTTTCAAAAAGTATTATCTACCATATGAACTTTAGTTGATCATTGAAATTTTTCAAGACTTTTCAACGTAAAACTTATCACTACACTTTATGTAACTCAGAAAGTAACCTATCACTGAGGACATTCCAAATGATTCACATCACAGTATTATTAGATTAAAAAAGCGACGAAAATCGCTGAGATTCAGTGTTTATATATATGGTAGATTTGATTTCAAATAAGTTGCGCATTAAAGTGGAATAGTAATTATAAAATAATAATATAATCGTGATATTTCAATAAATATAAATTGGAATGATTGATATTTTTTGACTTCATAGAATCCACTTTTTCAGAATGAATGAACAATTTAATTTGCTTACTTACTCTGAAGAAGTGAATTATCATGTTTATAGATCAGGTAATGTTTTTTATATCCTCTCTAGACTACAGAGAGGAGTGAATCAGTTGAATGAGCTCACAGTTTTGTTAGCACGATTAAAAATAGCTTTTGTGAACGTGATGTTCTTAAAAACAAATTGGTGGTACTAGTTAACTGCATTAGTTTTACAACTCTTCTAGCACGCTTATCGAAATTCGGTCACATTTACTATCGTTTTGTCATAAGTCAGTTTAATATACATTCACATTTTTCGAAAGTAAAATATTTCGGAAAATTAGACTATTCACATAAATTGTGCCTGATGCAAACACACAATGACATAAAAGCGCACCTAAATATTTATGTGCAACGTAGATCAACGACTTTCTGTGTTGGTTGGGACATTGCCCGAACAACCAAACAGAAGCTTTGCAGTCCTCTTATAGCAGGTGACTAATAATGGGTTCAAACCTTATTTGTTCCCTCAGGATCCTGGAGCCAAAATGTGCACTTCTGTTTTGGAATCACGGTTTTCTAACTCCTACAGTTAGATCTTCCATACTAACCATTCAGGTTGAACATTCTGTTTACATCCTCTGAGTTTCATGAAAACCTCGCATGGCCGTATAATAGCAATTCGGGAGAGTGGATTTTCTTCTCTTACGGTCATGGCTTGTAAAAGCAGATAAAAAATCATTGAATATATTAAGGACACTATGATTTTTAAAAATATAGGAGAGGAAGTATGCGCGCCAGAGCAACGCCGTTTTGTTGTTTATAGAGTAGCTATGAAAATAAATAAATGTGAAATGCAAAGAAAAATAGGAATAAAAGGCCTAATAATTAACTGAAAGTTAGCCTATACAATAAGTTTGGTTTGAGTATTAAATGTGTACAAGACAAAAGTATTGGGTAACAGCAAGTGTACATATCTGAACAGTTTTAAAACAAATATAAGGGAACTGGGAACAAATTTAAAGTGGGGTTGAATAAGTAACCATTTTATAAACTGTTTAAAGTCGTTTTAATCACATATATTAGTGACATGAATGATTAATGGCAATTACTGGTATATTCTGGATTCGAATTACTGCAAATTTCTGAACAATTGCTTTATAGTTCCAGAATATTACACTTTACACTGATGATGATGACGACGCTGGATTACTATCCTCACTGTCAGCAAGTATTTTCCGCATATGTAGTGGTTTATCAGGATAAATTGTAAAACTCATTGGCTTATTAATTTTCTGTGTATTTCGTTGATCTGAAGAATCAATGTGAGACGTTAGTTGGTTGTTATTATCGTTAGATTCTGCAATATCATCCGGTAAGGTGAAACCACCACTTGCGCCAATACAAGTAGCATGTTCTGGTTTAAGTAAAAGTTCTGTTAGTACAGCAATATCAGCATCCAGTTTATGTTTCGGCCATTCACCAAAACAAGCGATAAGTTCACGTTGGACTTTTGCTGCAGCACCAGATTTACCATATTCTATTAGCTGTTCCTAGAAAAGATGTAAACTTTTTATCAAATCTTCATATTATTAAAACATAGTGAAAAATGTATCTAATTTTCGAAACAGTAGTACATTGATAAAAATAGTTTGAAATAACCTAATTTAAAGAAATTAATAAACTTTCTTCGTTTCGTCGGATAACGCACTGAAACTGATAGACTGTAAAACACCAACATCCACCTAAACGTGCGCAGACCATAGCTGTCAACTTCATGAGGCAGTTCTGTTTGCTTACCGTGATGAACCAACCGAAAGATATTTCCTAGAATATATCACCAGTAATGCACTTTTCATCTTCCAACTTTCATTAAAAGCCATCACACACCTCAAGGTCATAAGCAGAACTTCTTCGTAAACTCGTCCCACCTGGCTCTGAACATGATGAAGAGTGAGTCAGCTTAGGCGCAGGCTGATGAAAAGCCTACGCGATGAACGAGAACAGTGGTAAGTAGCGAAAGCGACGGAACAGGCAGCGGCGATAGGCAACAGTAGACAACTTTTCCGACTGGTATTTGGAACCCGAATGTGAGTGAGACTTTTTTGGAAAAGGATGGTCTTATTATCCATTCTCAATCCAGGAGGCTGGACCGATGGGCAGAACACTTTAAGGATCAGTTCAACTGGCCTTCAGCCACTCTTCGGCTACCCAAGATCTCCAGTCATCCTGAATGGCGAATCGATTTAAGTCCCCCTAGTCTTTATAAAGTTTAGAAATCTGAAGTGAGGTAGAGCAGCAGGTCCCGATAGGCTTACCCCTGAGATGTTTAAGGATGGTGGTCCAGCTTTATCAGCTAGGTTGACTGAGATCTTAGGTAGAATCTGGGAACTGGACGTAATCCCATCCGACTGGTCTCAATCACTGATTGTCCCAATTTATAAGAAAGGACAAAAGTCTTCTTGTGACAATCACAGGGGAATAAGTCTAACTAATATAGTTTCTAAATTGTTAGCCTCAATTATACATAGCCGTCTAACTAGAGTACGTGAAGAGCAGACTCGAGAAAACCAGTCTGGTTTTCGACCTGAACGTGGCTGTATAGACCACATCTTCACACTACGACAGGTCCTGTAACACAGACACACATTTAGACGTCCGACAATAGTCGTGTTCCTGGAACTAAAAGCGGCATTCGTTTTTTTGGATGGTGAGGTACTGTTGCAGTGTCTGTCATTGAAAGGTGTACCAAAGAAGTACATTAACCTTATACAAGCTCTCTACTCGAACACCACTGGTTGAGTGAGAGGATATGGCGAACTGTCATCTGAATTCTCTACATCATGTGGTGTCCGTCAGGGTTGTCCACTCTCTCCATTCTTGTTTAACTTTGTCGTTGGCATCCTCTTAGAGTTAACATTAATCTCGTCATATTTTTCAGGGGTTGATCTTCTACCAGGAAAGTGGCTTACTGATCTAGAATATGCCGATGACATAGTTCTATCCGGTGAAGACGCTGACAAAATGTAGGGTCTTCTGACTACCCCAAGCAACAATGCAAGCATGTTCGAGATGCGGTTCTCATCCTCGAAATGGAAAATGTTGCTTGAAGATTGGGCTGCATCGGTACCTGAACTAGTGATAGGGAGTGAAGTAGTCGAGCGTGTCAACCGCTTCACTTATCTGGGGAGTCTCATCAGTGCTGATGGCCTGGTGACTGACGAAATTTCAGCTCGGATAAAGAAGGCTCGATTGGCTTTTGCCAACCTGTGTCACTTATGGAGTGGGCGAGATATCCGTTTGCTGACTAAAGGACGAGTGTACTGCGCTGTAGTTCGATCCGTTCTCTTATATCGTTGTGAAACATGGCGGGTAAGAGTACAGGACATTCGTAGGTTATTAGTATTCGATTATAAATGTCTTCAAAGCATTGCCCGTACATCCTGGGACAGCCGAGTAAGCAATGCTGTCGTTAGGAAACGAGTACTAGGCAAGGATGGCAGATCAATAGATGAAGTGGTGAAACTTTATCAGTTGAGGTGGTTGGGACATGTGTTACGTATGCCTAACCACCGACTGCCTCGACGAGCTATGTTTTGTGGTGTAGGAGTAGGTTGGAAGAAAGTTAGGGGCGGTCAGACCAAAACATGGCAGAAATCCATGAAGTCACTGACAAGTGGACTGAGTCATGTTGGTAGATATAGACTACCTGGTTGGGGTGCGCGAGACGAAAGTCATCAATGGTTAGAGACCTTGAACGACATGGCTCAAAATCGTTTGCAATGGCGCAGGTGCATCCACTCTTTGAGCTCTCTCAAATCATAATCTTCTGGATTTGTCGGCACCTCTACCTTTGTCTTTCTAACCTTATTTCACTGAATTATATTTCTTGATTAATATCTTCGGACCCCCCTATTAACATTAATACCTCTACTATCTTTATCACTATGGGATTCGATTTGACATTTGCGTCTCTGTGCTGTGGTATGGCAACATGAACTGATGTACTTACGTACGAAGTTCTACGTTGCAACTTACTGACTGACTGGGGTTAGTGATGACGTTTCAATTAGACAACAGATAAAGATGAACACATACAAGAACAAAACGATATTCACTTTAGCATTGGACAAGAAATAAGTGAGTATTTCAACTTACCAAAAATCCACTATTCGGGCAAGCGCATGGTCTTGCACCAACAACCGCTCTAACAAGCTTTGGTAGGGGCATATTTGTTACGGTCATCAGATAGGCCAAGGTTATAGTCACACTACGAGAAACACCACAAGCGCTTTAGAAGTAAGATGGGAACAGAAACAGCTTGTTGTTACACACAGTTATCGTAATTTTGATAAATAATATGGAAGATTTGAATTTATTTGTTATTTCATCACTATTGTTTTTACGTCTCAGTTTTCTGTTGGTGGTTGCCTCTTACTTGACAAACGTGAATCTCGATAACTTGAACTGATACATATTTATCTATTAAACCATAATGAAGTATATAACCCAACCTGTGAAGAGTGAAGAAATTATCTGAACGTAAGTCAGTTAGACAGGTTTGGTTTGGTAAATGTAGAAATGAAATTAGATTCGACTTATTTATCAAGTATTCAGATTTCAGCCACACTATCTAGCTGCGAAAACAGTAGTTGAGACCACATTTTGACTGGTTGGAAGCCTACTGTTAAAACCACTAAACCAAGATGTTGATAATCTATACATGGTTAGTTCTAAAAAATCAAAAGATAGAGTAAAATGACAAACTTTTTCTTAGTTAACTCCACGTCTGAACATACATGTTATCGCGTAATTATACCTAGAAACTGATCGGATTCATAAGAACTGTTTGAGGTCGACTTACAAAATAATCTAATGACGAGATAGAGTACCAACGTTACGGGTGTAAGGAGGGTTTGGCCATGACCAATTTGGTCTCGCGTGCTATTACGAGGAGGAGGGCAGATATCACTCCCAAGCTGCCCACACCGTGGAAGGGTATTGCTTGAGAAACCTGAAAAAGAAATCGGATTAGTGTTGGTCTTAGTGACCAGCGAGCGTGACCGCAGAGCCTCAAGGGACAACTGCTTGAGGCTGGTCACGCACGGCCTTTTTATGGGAGGTTTTTGAAGTGTCAGCTCCAACTTTTTTAAAACGCCTTACCGCCGGAGACGTTAATCCGCATAGTAAGGTGAGGTGTGACATTTTTACGGTCGATCTTTTATAACCCCTACCTTCTTTGTGGGAAAGAAGCATCGCCGCAGATGCTGGTTGTCCGAGGGAAACACCTTACTGCTGTCACACCCCTCTGCAGTCGGCAGTACGACTTCGCCCTCAGACCTTGGGTAGCTGCTTTTAGTCTCATCGTTTTCCAATCGACCTTTCTGGCATGGTAGAACCTACAGGAACATATGTTCCAGCCAATAAAGCTCGGTTGGGTCATGACGATAAGCAAGCCCGACCACCACCTCGAGGTAGCAGCTACGGTAGGGAGTTTTTTTCAAAAAGTATTATCTACCATATGAACTTTAGTTGATCATTGAAATTTTTCAAGACTTTTCAACGTAAAACTTATCACTACACTTTATGTAACTCAGAAAGTAACCTATCACTGAGGACATTCCAAATGATTCACATCACAGTATTATTAGATTAAAAAAGCGACGAAAATCGCTGAGATTCAGTGTTTATATATATGGTAGATTTGATTTCAAATAAGTTGCGCATTAAAGTGGAATAGTAATTATAAAATAATAATATAATCGTGATATTTCAATAAATATAAATTGGAATAATTGATATTTTTTGACTTCATAGAATCCACTTTTTCAGAATGAATGAACAATTTAATTTGCTTACTTACTCTGAAGAAGTGAATTATCATGTTTATAGATCAGGTAATGTTTTTTATATCCTCTCTAGACTACAGAGAGGAGTGAATCAGTTGAATGAGCTCACAGTTTTGTTAGCACGATTAAAAATAGCTTTTGTGAACGTGATGTTCTTAAAAACAAATTGGTGGTACTAGTTAACTGCATTAGTTTTACAACTCTTCTAGCACGCTTATCGAAATTCGGTCACATTTACTATCGTTTTGTCATAAGTCAGTTTAATATACATTCACATTTTTCGAAAGTAAAATATTTCGGAAAATTAGACTATTCACATAAATTGTGCCTGATGCAAACACACAATGACATAAAAGCGCACCTAAATATTTATGTGCAACGTAGATCAACGACTTTCTGTGTTGGTTGGGACATTGCCCGAACAACCAAACAGAAGCTTTGCAGTCCTCTTATAGCAGGTGACTAATAATGGGTTCAAACCTTATTTGTTCCCTCAGGATCCTGGAGCCAAAATGTGCACTTCTGTTTTGGAATCACGGTTTTCTAACTCCTACAGTTAGATCTTCCATACTAACCATTCAGGTTGAACATTCTGTTTACATCCTCTGAGTTTCATGAAAACCTCGCATGGCCGTATAATAGCAATTCGGGAGAGTGGATTTTCTTCTCTTACGGTCATGGCTTGTAAAAGCAGATAAAAAATCATTGAATATATTAAGGACACTATGATTTTTAAAAATATAGGAGAGGAAGTATGCGCGCAAGAGCAAACGCCGTTTTGTTGTTTATAGAGTAGCTATGAAAATAAATAAATGTGAAATGCAAAGAAAAATAGGAATAAAAGGCCTAATAATTAACTGAAAGTTAGCCTATACAATAAGTTTGGTTTGAGTATTAAATGTGTACAAGACAAAAGTATTGGGTAACAGCAAGTGTACATATCTGAACAGTTTTAAAACAAATATAAGGGAACTGGGAACAAATTTAAAGTGGGGTTGAATAAGTAACCATTTTATAAACTGTTTAAAGTCGTTTTAATCACATATATTAGTGACATGAATGATTAATGGCAATTACTGGTATATTCTGGATTCGAATTACTGCAAATTTCTGAACAATTGCTTTATAGTTCCAGAATATTACACTTTACACTGATGATGATGACGACGCTGGATTACTATCCTCACTGTCAGCAAGTATTTTCCGCATATGTAGTGGTTTATCAGGATAAATTGTAAAACTCATTGGCTTATTAATTTTCTGTGTATTTCGTTGATCTGAAGAATCAATGTGAGACGTTAGTTGGTTGTTATTATCGTTAGATTCTGCAATATCATCCGGTAAGGTGAAACCACCACTTGCGCCAATACAAGTAGCATGTTCTGGTTTAAGTAAAAGTTCTGTTAGTACAGCAATATCAGCATCCAGTTTATGTTTCGGCCATTCACCAAAACAAGCGATAAGTTCACGTTGGACTTTTGCTGCAGCACCAGATTTACCATATTCTATTAGCTGTTCCTAGAAAAGATGTAAACTTTTTATCAAATCTTCATATTATTAAAACATAGTGAAAAATGTATCTAATTTTCGAAACAGTAGTACATTGATAAAAATAGTTTGAAATAACCCAATTTAAAGAA
>CALYCR020000966.1:0-11618 GCA_944470395.2 Schistosoma turkestanicum
TTGCACCATGCATCGTAAATAGATACTAGTAGGATGTCCAAAACTGGATAAATAAAAATGATATTCAGCCGTTTTATTTTGAAAGGGTCTCCAGTTATTATCAACAGAGGACAAAAACTCACTTTATAGTGATGAAAACTTTAAAATCTAGAGTTAGAACAACATGAATAAGCGAGCAATATTGTCCTCAATTCAGTTTTTACTACGGTTTGAAATTGTCTCTTGTATACTAGGTTTAGAAAACCAATTTTACTTAATATTACCATTGTTTTCAATATCTTATGTTAGTTTATTTCTCTTCATCTCTTTTTCGTATTTCTCTTCACTGTTTGATCAATATTCAAACACTCCAAATCATGTAATTTTAATGGCATCTTATGAATGTTGACTTGATGTCAATGATCTATCGTCTACTTTCTCTAGGGAAACGTTGATTTAGTACTTAATTACTCTTACCACAACTAGCACCCTTTTAGTCATACTATTCATTTGTACATTTTACTTATTGTTTAGTCATGTAGTTGGTAAAAGTATAATAAATTGACGACCTTGATCGATCTATCAGCCAATCAAGAGACGCTGTCTAGTTATGAAACCATTAACAGTAAAAAGCAATGAAGTAACTGAGCAACGATAAACTTTGATCTAAGGCGTTATCTCAAGGCTGTAAGTTATTAATACTTTTACCATATCATCTATCCCACAGTTATCACTGACTCATACACTACGTTGATTAGTTGAATAATTTCACATAAACATATATTATTGTTGATCAGGGTAAGGCTTGATAAGGATCTGAATGAAAGCAATATTGTTCGCTCATATATCTTTTTCTAGTTCAGAATATAGGAATGTTTAGTTTTTTTAATGCTGTTAAACAGTACTTCTTTTTTGTTTAAGGCATTAGCATAAATCATGCTACATTAATGTTTCATTCATATAACTATAGCTTGTAGGTTAGAATCAGTGTTCTATCAACGTTATTTCCATACCTGTAATTGAAAGATTTTTTCCAAAGGAAAAATATATGGTTTCTCATACCTCTTACTTTGATTTCTGATTTTGGAAATCTTTCATAACACATTACACTGTTTTATATTATTTTAAATTTAGTTTCAATCATTTGTAGTATAGCATGTTAAGTAATTCATGTAAAATTGCAATGTTAGATTTGTTTATTAAAGTAATTTTAACTTATTAGCATTTTTAAGTTACTTCTAATTTAGTGTATTCATTAAATCGGTTTTTGTAATTGTAATGTTTTTCAGCTCCTTCACTTTCAGTTACCTCAACGATTGAGGTTGTAAAATATTTTTGTGACAATAGTACTGTACCCCAAGAAATTCCTTCATTTTTATACTAGGATTCAACAAGTCACTCACTCAGCTGAATTTGAAACCATTATGATCCCACAAATAACAATTTTTTATAGAAGAGAGTAATAATTAAAGAAATACGATTTAGTGTAGCCTGAGTGAAAGATAAACTAACACTTACGTAAACTTGGACCAGTTCTCCAGCATCCCATGGAAGTATACGGTCCATAACTGAGAACTAAATGATATAACTTGTGGTCTTCATAACATGTCCACGGTTGGAATTGCTCACACAGTTCTATGTACCGTTTTCTACAAGAGGATGCACTTCGACCTGGTAAAGCAGTAGTAACCAATGCCCAAGAACCTATCCCTATACCTCCACCACGACCAATACGTCCACCAGCAATACCATACCTTTGGACGGCCATCAAAAGTTGTAAATCTTCAGCAAGCGAAAATGGATCGTATACAGAAGATACTTGATGATTGATACTTTGACTCATGTATGGGTCTAGAACTGTCTGTACTTTTGGGTTGACATTTTTAAATGCTGAACAAATAATCGGTGCACGTGAACGACATTCATTAGCTGATCGAGTTGAATGATAAGCAGAAACAACATCCCAATCCATTAGACCGGGTGAATAGAATTGAAGTAAATTTTTCAAGATATCAATTAAAGCAATATCCTCTGAAGTGGACCATGGACGATTCTTGAGAAACAATCGACCGATCAATACAAATTTTAGTAATTGTAAAAAACAAAAAACACATAATTAAGATGATATTTTAAAACAAATGTGCATCATTATCTTGGCGTTATACGTAAATCGTCAATCACAGTGTAGTAATTTTTATTTCAAATATTTATTCAATTGTCTTTGAAAACTGTATTCATTTTATTACCGATGATTTATGCTTATACTCACTCAGATTGTTATAGTGAAGTAGTAGTTTTTAAATGTAGATATTGTTTATAATATTAGTTTTTTTTCTCATGTACACTACAGGTTGTAAACACTTGATAAGAAAACGTAGAGAAATAAAATGAATTTATGTTATTGCTCAATTACGTGTTCTTCAAAAAAAATAAAAGAATTTAGTGATAAATAAATTCTCGAAATTAGTTTCGGCTCAATAATTTCATGAAATAAACTTGAGTTGTACAACTATAAAAATGAACCTAGATCCATTTACTTGTGTTTGAAATGTAGATTATTACTGGAGGCAACGGCGATTTTAGGCAGTTTATTGTGTAGAATGAATGTACACATAATAATTTTACCGCAAAAGATTCTCATCACATAGGATAAATTTTTTAATTCATGCAGTGAATGTAGAAGACCATTAGACTACTTGCTAAGAGAGAAATGGAAATTGATATTTCAAAAAAAAAGTAATGAAATCAGTTATACTTTAAAAGGGAAAATAAAAAAAAGGACACAAATCAGTGAACAAATACTTCTTCAGATAATTTCATTTAATTTTACACAATATGTTTTGGTCAATTACACTGACAGGTTGAATGATTATACAGCAACTAAGCATCTAACGAACTTGAACAGTATGTCAAAAACAGCTGTACTACATTAAATACAACAAGATCTTTCTAGAATTTTGGAGCTGCTAATAACTTTTGAGAACTAGACTACTACCATGTAGTTTTGTTTTTTGCAAAAATTCCGATCAAACGAAAGCTTCGTCATAAAGGGAAGAGAGTTCCAAATAATTCAACCTCCATTTTCTCACCATAAAATCGAATTTTCATAATGGCATACCTCCTGAACAGTGACATTTTGATTCATCTTAAATGCCTTCATTGTGACAAGTTTACTGTTTTATATATATATATATATATACACTATTGAAAATGAAAGTAATTACCAAGCGAAAATTAGGATTCAGAACAGTTTGCCAACGTTGAAAACATACAAAAGCAGTACGGTTGGTGTTTAATGCTTTGCATATTTCTTCCCAACGACCATGTTCACCAAATTCTTTTACTAAATCTGTTAATCGTTCGTCTTCTTCAATAGACCATTTAGAACGATTAGTATTAGGTTGTAGACGATGAATCCATGTTAATCGAGCATTAGTATCACTTATACATGTTCTACTCTAAAAAGTAATGGAACAAGACAAAGTAGATTTTTTTAAACTAAGATTTATAGAAAAATCAATTACAAACAAATAAGGAATTTAAAACACGGTTACTTTAGCATAGAACTATTTATTCTTGAGCACAATATCTATGTAAGCAGTTACGCGAACCTTACTAATTATTAAAAAATATTAAGCACTGTTACATGAAAATAGTTCAGATTAAAGGCTTGACTGTAATAAGCTTTAGAAAATCAAACTATTAGGAACTTTAAGTAAAATATTCAAATGTGTATTGCATAATTCGAAGAAAGAAATCAAGCACCAATAAATAGACGAAATATGCAAACCGAAACATATATTCGTGACTCAGTAGTTGAAAGATGAATGCCTTAATAAATAAATGAACCAACATCATGTCATTTAAACGCGGGAAAAAACAGCGAACAAAAATGTATATGGAATGAGAATGAAACATGTAATTCTACGGTTGAATCATGTAAAAATATAGACTCGTTATTTGTTAGTTTACACAGTTTCATATAACAATATATCTATTAATTCTTTGTTCATTGTTGTTTTTCTCATACATTTCTCCATAGATAAATCATTCTTTACACAGATTGAAGTGTTAAAAGTAGCTCTCAAAATCTTATCAAGCAGATAAGTGTTATTCGAAACAACGTATATTAAGAAGGCATCGCCAGAAAGAGAGGACATCTGGACTAATGACCAATCATGTGTGTCCAAACAACTGAAAAGATTCAACAGCAACTGACCAATTCATATTAGAGAAAATATTTAAGGATATTATTCTTACGAAAAATCTGTATACAGATGTGTAAAGCCCTACTCAAAATCTCCCAGTGCTCATAAGAAACATGCTTCCATAGAGCTAATTATTCTAATCAGATCTGAGTTATATTACTATAGACATTTTTATCATGTCCATTTTTCGTAATAACCAATTGGAATTATGAACAAGTTATGATGACAACATATTGCTATTGAGAACGTTGCACAACTTTACTGTTTTGAATGTTGAATCCACATCAAAAATGTCCACCATACACTACAAGATGTGTAAAATACTCATCAATCAGCAAGAATCATTTTACCAATCTAGGTTTGAAAAATGGTTGATTTAGTAGACATGAGAAAATTATTAGTGGTAACATTTTTATAGTTTTGATTGTAATGAATAAAGCCATGAGGTAATCAAGAAATCAACCGATACTAAACAAACACTCCATATAATATTAAAATAATCTAATCTACTTAAACAACAATTCGAATAATGAAAAGTAAAAATAAACTCGATTTTCACTTAATTTAGATATTTTTCCAGCTAGCCTAACAAGATTTATTTAAATGAAATTAACGAATGCTTCGTTATTCTGACTAGAAATTAAAGCGGAATAGAGTATCGGTTTTCATAAGATGACTAGTTTTCTTATATACGGGTAACCCACAAGGACTCATACTAGGACTAGACAGAGTGAAATAAACATTATAAAGACGACAGATGTGCATTTGTACAAAACACAGGTCAAAACTATTTGTCAATACGTTTAATTAAGGATGATTATTCGTCAGATTTTGAGAAATTCGGCTGAATATCATTTAGCGATTATTAACCAATCACTTACAGAATGAACATAATTTCCAAATATTGTAAGATCTAAATTCTGCAATTATTATTTACAACTAATAAACTGAGTTATGAGTTTACTTTTTTTCAACTGGTGCAGTACCCTGAAGCATGAACTTACTGTAGGGGACGAGTGCTATCACAGTAGTTAATACATTTTACATATTCAGAGGGTGAACCTCAAGAAAAACCCTCGGCTTCGATCTTAAACCCGGACAGTATTGTTGGTTATCCACAAATCATAAAATCATGAATCGGGAAATAAAGGTGGTCAAACAAGGACCGTAAAATCTCATATTTAGAAGGCGTCTCTGAAATTGAACCAGAGTAAACTCCCGTTTATTCCTGGGTCGTGTTTCAATTCATTGGAACTATAAGATCGGAGTCATGCCCGTGAATGGAGGGTAGAAAGCCATAAAGAGCAGTTTGATTACTCTTACAGTCCTCCCAAAAAACTGTCCAGTTCTACTTCAACAGACACTAACAATTTAGCGAATATTCCAAAACACTTTGTCGCTTTCTAAAATGAGGGCTATATTGTGATCGGAAAATAGGTTGCTACACAGTGTGATAAAGTGAGAATGTCCTGTCACCCAAGAGTGACATGATCAATGAATCATTCCCCAGTAGAGTATTTGGATATTGGCTGGTGTGATACTGTGCAAGTTTTACTAAACTTATGAAGGACTGAATGCAGAAGAGAAGGTTCGATTTTAAAGCTACACTCCCCCAGAAACCTGGGTACTACTACAGTTCTTACGGGCGAAACATCAGAACTAACTGTAGGATCTGATTTGCTACAGAAGCAATTTTAGGCTAGTCCTTAAGCTGTAGAGCACGGAATCTTAGTGTAGCCAAAGGCAGAACAAGAAAGCTATTTGGCTTGATAAATTTTATCCGTTTCTAAAACACAAAATTAACAACGTTAGTATACAAAAACAAAAGTTGGAAGTCTATTGGAAAGGGAAAAGAGTAACAAGTTATGGAGTAAAAGTGTTCTCATCGAAAACACCTTTCCAAGGCCGAAACAATAAAGAACAGACCGCTCAGGAATGTGGCTCCATATATACACTTATTCCAAATAAGTTGTTATTAATTCATAAAAGATTATCATTAGAAGTTTAATGAGATGGGTGGAAAGTGCACAGGTTAGCTACTGTATTCTAAGACAGATGAATATGAGAATATTTACCTACCCTTCAAGCAAGAGGAAAACAACTGGGCATTCGAAAAAATGTACATCCAGGTAACCTAGTCTTCGTTGACAATGTTGAGGCATCTAGGAGTCTGTAGTCTGAAGCCGCTCTGGAGCAAGTAAGCTACAGCCCAATCAACGCATCCAGCGGGTGAAATTGAGAGCCACAACTGAAGAAATGATTTGATACGAAAAACTAATGCTCATTCAGAAAAACTAGTTGTTTGATGACGATAACTCAGGACGATGGGCACACTGACTGTTTCAGGGGGGATGTTAGGTGTAATTGATAAGTGAACCCATTAGTGACAGTATTAAACGCCAAACATCTTGAATCGCTTTGACCTTATATGACTATGTATTCGCAAATCTTACATGCTTTTCATAAACAATATTAAAGTTTGCTGACCCACTTCTTCTGTCTAGTTATTATTTGGTATATGTTGCTATTTTACTATAAATTTCTGTTTTTGTATGCTAACGATGTTAATTTATGTTTCAGAAATATATAATGTTTATCAAGCCAGATAGCTTAGTCTGACTCTGGCTACACTGCGCATGACGACCTGTGGACTAGCTCAAAATTACTTCTGGAATGATCGTGCAAGATTCATTAAAGAATATAGGATAACTTACTTAACATAATGGTTAACCGAGTTGTATATAAGTTCTTCAATACAATGAACAATAGAAACTTAATTTTCACACAAGATAAAATCAGATGCACGTTTTATGGACAATTTTCTCATTGTTATCCATTTTGGTAATGGTTTGTCAAAAAACGTTCAGGATATCATTCTGATAGTACTAGGTTTGTCACAATAACGGATACTATAATCCAACATGCGAAATGTAAACTCTGTACAAATCTACTAATTCATAACTATAATAGTTTTATGCTATAGTATGAAAGGTGAGTTGTGCTAGTATACCAGACATATGGGATAAGTAAAATCAAAAATATTCCAAGGTCTTGGTCAACGCACTTGATTTTCACCAATCATTTCATTATAACTCGATTGATCGCCACAAATTTACCAACATGAATATTTAATATCTCGTATGACTAAGTTACCAATTCTTGGATAACCTGTAAAGTTTTCAAGTTAGACATAAGTAGGTTAGGGAATACTTACAACATATAAGCAAAATATTAGTGTTCGATGACACAATTTTTAACGTTTCTAAACACATTACCGATATTACACCAACACTGAATGAAATTTTACCTCTAAATTTGCTATTTCAGTCCAATCAGACGGAGAAATAATGCTATCAGCTGATGAAAGCAATTCATACCAAATTCGAGCAGACTGGTTGTAAGAACTTTCATTGCTAAGTTTGTGACCATAATTCTTCTTAAAGATATCTTGAGGGATACACCCACCAGAATCATTGAATGCCATGCATGCCAATGTTGAAATTAACCACTTTGGAGGTGTTGAAGACAAAAGATGAATCTGGTATAGTTCTGATTCACAATCTTGGAGTTCAGAGAGAAGAGAATGGCTAGATTTCACAGAGGATACAGAATTGTTTAGATGCGATGTTTTAGAACTTGGTTGCTTCTGACATGTCTTGGAAACCTTGTTCAATAAAAGGTTTCGTTTGTCCTCTAAAATCTGAATTTGACGATTTCGAACACAGGTAGAGACAGCTTTAATCAATGAGATTAATTGCTTTTTCAACCCTACAAGGAAAAAGATAAGTATATATATGAGAACAAAACCATACAAATCATTTTGCGACAACCATCCAGAACAAGCAAAGTATGCAGTATATACATACCACTTACCTCATTACAGAGGATTTTTCTTGCCAAGTATCCATCAAGGTTGATGAATATCTAACTATTAAGCAGAAAATAAACCCCGTGAAATTTTAACTAATAGTTATTACACTCCATAGTAATATGATTGTACTGAGAAGTAAACAAGAACTTAGTTACAATAAATATGACGGTTAGTTTTACTAACAGCTTAGTTCACTAGCGCAGCTTCAATTAAAGGTAAATCAAATATTTTTCCCAGTTTCAAAAATATTTGGTATTTAATGAATTTATTCAGCACATTCAAGTTGACAGTGAACTTCCCCACATTAGGATTGACACATACGTTGTACGTTTATCTCCCTGACTTTCATATAAAACATTTGACAGTGATAACCCCATAAAATAAGTTTTCAAAGTAGATACATTAACGCTACATTTTAGAACTAGGCATAAGTCGGAAAATCAATTGAGAGTAAGAATATACTAAATTTAATCTTAATTTGAAGCCAAGTCATCCCTCGATGGTTGTCTATGATAATTTTATTAGCAAGAGTTTAGAGCGAAAACAGTTTATAAACTGAAACATGCAGGACCATTGAATGAAAGTGATGCAATGATGAAAGTGCGAAACTAATTACGATTCTACCCGTGAATGAATTGGACTTAAAAAAGAAGGGTGGTTACGACTAGTAGATATTGAATAGTTTACTTGTAAAACTGAGTATTTTAGTAAAATGACACAAATAACAGAAACAATCAAAGTGTTTGAAATTGCAACGAACTATTTTTGTGATAAAACAAATTACAACAACAGTAGACAGAAAAATGCTTACACTTTTTTCTAGAAGTAGCACGAACATCACTCAAATTGTATTCTTTCCTCTGTATCCTAAGAACTGCATCGGAATTCGGAGGAGGTAACTTAAAAGTAAGCAAACTTCCAAACTGCTTACCTCGCCAGTAGATAATCTCAAAAAAGGTCTGTGTAATATCCGATCAGAAGCGTTGGCAACTATGTAATCACCAGATAAGTCTTTCTGAAATAAATAATATCACGTTGTGAGTAAAATTATTATCGACTGGTGCTCCATAATGAGACTTTTTAACTTAAATTTGATATGATTTACAAAAATGGTGCGAATGTTTTATTTTTTGCAGTCAGGTAGTGAACAAATGAGGCAGATGTACACCAGGTAAATTTCCTAGATGCTCATTTTGTTACATTTACTTATTCTGAGATGATTCCCGACCGAAGCTGCTACCTTGACGTGGTGGTCGGGCTTGCCTATCGTGATGACCCAACCGAGCTATACTGGCTGGAACACATGTTCCTGCAGGTCCTACCATGCCAGGTAGGTCGATTGGAGAACGATGAGACTAAAAGCAGCTACCCAAGGTCTGAGGGCGAAGTCGTACTGCTGACTGCAAAGGGGTGTGACAGCAGTAAGGTGTTTCCCTCGGACAACCAGCATCTGCAGCGATGCTGCCTTCTCACAAGGAAGGAAGGGTTAGAAAAGGTCGACCCTAAAAATGTCACACCTCCCCTAACTCACGGATTTCCGTCTCCTTGGGTAAGGGTGCCCACTAAGGGCCTTTAAGAACGGAGCTAATCCTCTAAATACCTCTCATAAAAAGGCCGTGCGTGACCGGCCTCAAGCAGTTGTCCCTTGGACTCTGCGGTCACGCACCAACACTAATCCATCTTCCTTTTCAGGTTCGTCAAGAAACAACCTTCCACGGTGTGGGCAGCCGGGAAGTGATAACCGCCCTCATACCCGCAACAGCACACGAGACAAAATTGTTCAAAATCAAAATCAAATCCTTCCTACATTCCCTAATACCTCTCTTATCTCCACAACTAACTCTTCTCACATTCATTTATTACAGTGCACAGCTAATGCAAACGATGCGAGTTTGCGAAACGTCGTTCCTGGTCTCCTTAAACCCCGTTCCAAACTACATGTTGGAGCATTCAATGTACGGACATTGTGTCAAATAGGGCAACAGGCATCATTAGCAAGGACTTTAGAATCTCGTTCCATCGATGTGTGCTGCGTCTCGGAAACGCGCATACAGGATCCGAGTAGCATCACTCATTTGACCTCACCATGTCAAGATAAAGAAGCAGCTCGATTTACCCTTCGTGTATCCGGTAGCCCTGATGCTGCTTCTAGGGGCCTCGCCGGTGTAGGTATAGCATTGAGTCGTAGGGCAGAACAATCTCTCCTTGACTGGATCCCTGTAGATAGTCGCTTGTGCGCCGTCCGACTCAACGGGACAATAAGGAGTCGGAAAGATAGGGACACTCGCCGTTGCCTCTTCGTCATATCAGCCTACGCCCCCACTGACTGCAGCCCAGATGATGTAAAAGATGAGTTTTACAGAAAGCTTTCGGACCTCCTCCAAAAAGTTAAGCGCTCTGATATAGTTATAATGGCTGGTGACTTCAATGCACAAGTAGGTAGACTAAGTGAAAATGAAAGACACCTAGGTGGATGTTACGGTCTCGCGGCTCAAAGAACAGACAATGGCGACCGTCTGTTGCAACTGTGCTCAGATAACCAACTATTTCTAGCAAACACTAATTTTAAGCATAAGGAAAAACACCTTTTGACCTGGCGACCCCCAAAGTCGTCTCAACGTTGGACACAACTAGATCATATCGCCATCAGCCACCGATGGAGGGGTTCGATAGAGGACTGTCGCTCGTTCTGGGGCACATGTTTAGATTCAGATCATGCCCTAGTGCGAGCACGTATTTGTTTGAGGCTTGCTGGACGTAGGAAAGACACCGTAAGGAAGCCTCTTAGGGCTTTACTTGATGATAATCAAGCTAAGAAAATATTTCAGGAGGAACTAGAAAAACAGTTAGGCGGCCATGCAAGTGATTCCCATCCTGAAGCAGGTTGGTATGATATCAAAAAGGCTGTGGAAACAGCAGTGATATCTGCTAGCAAGGTAAACCGTAAGGCTAGGATGAAGCCGTGGATCTCAGTCGCATCTACCGAACTGATGGATGCTCGAAAACGCATTCCACCTGACTCTGAACATGATGAAGAGCGTAGTCAGCTTAGGTGCAGACTTATAAAAAGCCTACGTAACGACCGTGAACAGTGGTGGGTGGCGAAAGCAAAAGCGATGGAAAAGGCAGCGGCGATAGGCAACACTAGACAACTTTTCCGCCTTATCAAAGAAACCGGTATTAGGAATCCGAATGTAAGTGAGACTATCTCGGAAAAGGATGGTCTTATTATCCATTCTCAATCTAGGAGGCTGGACCGATGGGCAGAACACTTTAGGGATCAGTTCAACTGGCCTTCAGCCACTCTTCGGTTGCCCACGATCTCCAGTCATCCTGAATGGCAAATCGATTTAAGTCCTCCCAGTTTACATGAAGTTGAGAAAGCTATAGGAAATCTAAGGAGAGGTAGAGCGGCAGGTCCCGATAGGCTTACCCCTGAGATGTTTAAGGATGGTGGTCCAGTTTTAACGGTTAGACTGACCGAGATCCTAGGTAGAATCTGGGAACTGGACGTAATCCCATCTGACTGGTCTCAGTCGCTAATTGTCCCAATCTACAAG
>CALYCR020000967.1:0-11621 GCA_944470395.2 Schistosoma turkestanicum
AAAACCAAAATACGGCATTATCAAGCGAATTTTGGGGATCTAACATCCCCAACACTCTGACAAAAGCCTGTTGTGAAGGAATTTTTCAAAAGCTTTTCTGAATTCAATGAGAGTTAAGTCTATGGGTAGCTTTTAATCTTTAAAAGCTTACCAACTTTCATGGGCTACTAACAGGTTTGTAAGACATGAATTACTTGTTTTAGAAACCACGCGGGTTTTCAGAGAGAATTTACTTTTCATATGGACACTTTGAAAACTAGTTCTGAGCAATTGTTTTTACAGTCTTAACAACCAGGCTGGTTATGCTTACGTATTGATATTTCTCAGGTTTTTGTTTCGTACTTTTTTTGAAGATAGGACTTACTACAGAGTTCCTCCAGTCTTTCGGTAACTTACCTTGGGTTGCAGATAGGTTAAAACACGCATGAAGGATTTGTGGTAAAAAATTTTCTGGCTCTTTTAGTTATCTAGGAAACCTTTTATTGTGTCCCACCGATCTACCTATATCAAACTTATCCAGCAAATCGCATACATCTATTTTTTCAGTGGCTAGACATCTTAAGGAATATGGAGACAAATATCTTTAAAATAAGCTTAGGAGGATATTTTTAAAGCAAGAGGTGTTAATCAAAGATATATTCAGCCTAAACTGTAGTGTATGTTTACTGTGATAAACATAGACTTAATGCTAACAAACATTGCCTATCGTTAAGGCGACATTGTCAGATTTTATAGGCATAAAAACGAAATCATTCCAAAAGGAAGACTGAGTCGATTTAATTACTATTTCATTTTTGCACTCTCTACTGTGGTGACCTTCTAAAACTTGCTTTGACACTCGACTATTACTCACGGAATATGCTAAACCTAACTAAATGCACTTGAGGATTATGAAATACTTTTGTTATTTGAATTTTCTTGTATAATTATTATCGATTCCTATACATAACATGATTTTCTTGTACAAACTTTACTAGCTTAACTAATTGTTACAATGTAAAAGGATTAACAGTGCGACTAATACTCACTTTTCATATTTTCAAATTGACCATATGTTTATATATACTATTAAGAATACATAGGTATCATCAGAAAATGATCAAATCACTACAAGTTGTAGACAGATTTTTTATTATCGGAAATAGACAGATAAAATCTGCTTTTATTCTAAATTTAAACTGATCATTTTAAATGGAGTTTAGAAGTCAATCAGTAAAAATTCAATGAGGGAACTTATTCCAGAAATGGAATTCTTTGCTATCCATATTGAATTCAATTAATATGAATGTTCCTTCCCGATTATTTAAAATCTCATACTGTCGCAGTTAATTCTCATCGTCAGAAGCTTAGAAAAGAAATTGTATGGAAATGAATAACTTTTAGTATTTAGTGCAACAGATTGTGTAAATTACAATCGTTGATCAGTTATTGTAAAATACTTGGAAAAAAAATGATATAACATACAGGAAAGTTAAAATGAATTTATAGCTTGTGACAAGCTATGAAGCAAAAAACACATGCAATCACAACTTCTCATTATTCTCTTTTCATAAACTTACAATCATATCCACAATTAAGCATATTTAAACCTCTTACTGAAAACGGTACTTTTTACACACTTGACTTTCGACCCAGTAATCGATACATATATTTCAACTTTCACTTAGAGAATTCCAAGTAGAATTTGTTGCGATGTCACGGATTCACAAACGTAGCAGTTTTAAAACATAAAGTTTATGAAGATTGATACGTTTCATAATAACAATCAATCGATCAATGATAGAGCACCATTAGAAACCAAGAAGCGCTGAATGGCCGTCAATCTTAGCATGAAACTTATCAGTAGTGGGAATTCACGACCCCCAACCTCACAGGAATCGAACCCAGGACTGTCGCTCTTTCTCCAAGCTTTCTAATGGGGGTCTAACAATGGACGGATTCATAATTCAATGAAATTCAACTAATAGTCGAAATCTACTTGGGATTTTCACGGAGATAGCTGTTACAGTAATGGGGGAATACATCCGAACTGACATAACCTATAAACGTTAAATATGTTTAATTCGAAATGTGAAAAGTGTATGTTATTTTCGTTAATCTATTTAGTTGTAAATCAAATTAAAGAGGCTGTGAATCCGTGATGCGTTTTGAGCATGATCATAAATGAAGAATATTAGTTATCTTAGTAAATGTAATCATTCAATTCCAAATTATATCAGTAATTCTGAACTACGTTCATAACTTATTCAATCAGTAAATAATCTTGTAATCATTATAACCATTCTTTTTTTGGACCATCATTTGAAACCTGGAATCACTGGACGGTCCTTTTTATGTCCTGGTATGGGATGCACACTGCTGATGAGTGGTCCCATACCAGGACAAAATGGCCATTCAGTGCTACCAGATTTCTAACAGTAGTCTAATAATGATTGATTCATGATTTCAAATGCATCAACTGACATTATTTTTTTAGCCAAGTTTACTAACTAACTAACTGACTCAATTACTTACATACGTATATAAATGATTTTTATTATCATAATCAGATACTAAGTTCAAGGACACATAGTTGTGAATAGTTTTTATCTTAAGAAATCTGTTTTTGACTTCTTATAAGTTTCTTTTGACTGTTTTTTAACTAGGTTATGATAACAAGATTTGAAACTTGATTAATTGTCAAACCGCTATTATAACTATTTCCGTCTGTTTCACACTTCTCAGCCACATCTTATTCATCACATACAAACTATGCTCTATAGTAGTTTCTTAATGAACATTTGATAATTAAAAATAAACATTTTTAATGTTGATAACATTATAAAACTTACGCAATAACTGATTATCTAATTATAGGCTGTGCTATTCGTAAACATCGATGTTACGGTTAACACCTTATTTTTTAACTGACATGAAACATCTATTTTATTTACAAAAATAACTTCCAAATAAATATTCATTGTTAAGATCTATTAAGTTATTATTCCTTTGCATTAAGTGTAAAATGCTAGTTATTCAGCAATATTTGAATTACCACATGTTTAGCGTTGTGGAGATTGTTGAGCTACTTTGAAATCATGAATTGATCAATGTTAGAGCACCATTAGAAATCTGAAAGCACTGGATTACCGTTTCGTTTTGGTATGAGACTCATTAGCTATTCGTATCCACAACTCCTACACCTAGCAGGACTCGAACCCAGGATCTTTAGTATTACGTGCTGACGGTTATTTTCTGGACCGGCATTCAACAGTGTTAATGTCTAACTCAGATCAATTAAAAACTTTGCGCAACCTCACCCACCGTCTTCAGTGAGGCACAGCTTCACGCCCGAACAGGGTTGAATTCCACTGGTTACTTCTCACTAGAACTAGGAAATGCTTCCCCAAAGAGCTAGTCACTTGCGAGCACATGATAATTACCACTATAGGGTTGTAGAGATTGTTGAGTTGCTTTGAAATGTTGAAGTTGCTCAGGACTGTGAACTGATCAAAGTTAGACATTAACATCGTTATATACCGGCTTAGTGGGTTCAGAGGTTAAACGTTTACGTGTAAGACTGAATGTCCTAGCTAGAGTCGTAGATGGGCACTATTGATGAAAATTTGCAGTTTACATTATCTTGCCACAAAAATTTATGCGTATGCTTAAACACATAACAGAAATTTTTTATCGATTACGTCAAATCGATTCATTGAAGTAGTTGAATAGAATAAATAATTCTTTCCATGTGTACTAAAACTTTATTTGTTTACAAGCAATCAGTTCCTTTTCTGAACTTTGATTGAACAATAAGCAGTTGGAGTGGATTTGAAAAAAAATACACCATATTTCCGCTATACATTTCAAACAATCTGATCACATACTTGTGAAGGTCAATAAAGTAAAAGTCCAAATAAATATATAAAGTGATAATTGTAAATAAAGGACAGATAAAATTAACATAGCATAGAAAGAATAAGAATTTGTCAAATTACTCTAGGCCCCATAAAATGGCTTAAAGATGACAAAGACAAATTCAAAGTTACAACAAATTGTTTTATCTAAACATAGGGGAGTTTTGAATTTGCAAATAGCCAAGGCTTCCATAAATCTTTGAATTAGTCTTTGACATTTTCTACACAATGCTTTAAAAGCTGTATTGATATCAATTCTATAAACATGTTTTGCTCTTGATGAACATGATTCCCATGTTTATTGGATCATTTGACATTTAACTGATTAAGAAGCACATGTTCCATAGCCAGCCTTTGATTACTCATCACTATATATGTGCCTACATAAAAATGTGAATCGATAAATACATTGGAATTTGACTGAGTCCTTCGTGCACTATTTAGGCTTATATGGAATCATGGGATTAGCGTTTGAAACTAAAGCCAGTTAAGCAACATGATACGCTTTCTCGATGACTGCTTTTAGTCACTGACTTTTTGATTCGCCTCTAAACGATGAAGGGATATGAACACTTTTTTGTTCTTAACAGAATTAAATAGAGGTTTTTGTATTGATTGACTTTTACACCGATTAAAAAACTTTAGTGGATAACCGTTTGAGATATGTTTCAGTCAAAAGTTTTGCAGTATCCTCAAATGTATCTGTAGTACATATTCTCTGTGTCCTGTTGAAGAGACATTTTACTAGGACTCACTTGTCTTGTGTAATTGACAGAAACTGTGGACATTTAAATATTTTTCAGTTCAGGTTGGCTTCGTATAGACTGGTTGCTTTTATAGATTTAAATGGCATGGCTGGATCTGATAGGTTCAAAGAAATTGGCCTAAAGTTAATGATTACAATTTTTATTGATATTGCAATGAGTGGAAATTTGTATTTCTGATATTTTCGTAACTTAGTAATAATAAATAACTAAGACAAAATGTACCATCACTAGTGAGCACGATGTATAATACCATCCTTACTCTTCGTCCGATACCACTCGCTATGCGTCTCGCATAGCGTGTGGTATCGGTCCTTGAGTAAGGATGGTATTATACATCGTGCTCACTAGTGATGGTACTTTTTGTCTTGGTTATTTTTATTATTACTAAGTTACGAAATATCAGAAATACAAATTTCCACTGATTGCAATATCAATAAAAATTGTAATCATTAACTTTATGCCAATTTCTTTGAACCTATCAGATCCAGCCATGCCATTTAAATCTATAAAAGCAACCAGTCTATACGAAGCCAACCTGAACTGAAAAATATTTAAATGTCCACAGTTTCTGTCAATTACACAAGACAATTGAGTCCTCGTAAAATGTCTCTTCAACACGACTCAGAGAATATGTACTACAGATACATTTGAGGATACTGCAAAACTTTTGACTGAAACAGATCTCAAACGGTTATCCACTAAAGTTTTTTAATCGGTGTAAAAGTCAATCAATACAAAAATTTCTATTTAATTCTGTTAAGAACAAAAGTGCTTATATCCCTTCATCGTTTAGAGGCGAATCAAAAAGTCAGTGACTAAAAGCAGTCATCGAGAAAGCGTATCATGTTGCTTAACTGGCTTTAGTTTCAAACGCTAATCCCATGATTCCATATAAGCCTAAATAGTGCACGAAGGACTCAGTCAAATTCCAATGTATTTATCGATTCACATTTTTATGTAGGCACATATATAGTGATTAGTAATCAAAAGCTATGGAACATGTGATTCTTTATCATTTAATAATGTCAAATGATCCAATAAACATGGGAATCATGTTCATCAAGAGCAAAACATGTTTATAGAATTGATATCAATACAGCTTTTAAAGCATTGTGTAGAAAATGTCAAAGACTAATTCAAAGATTTATGGAAGCCTTGGCTATTTGCAAATTTAAAACTCCCCTATGTTTAGGAAAAAGAATTTGTTGTAACTTTGAATTTGTCTTTGTCATCTTTAAGCCATTTTATAGGGCCTAGAGTAATTTGGCACATTCTTATTCTTTCTATGCTATGTTAATTTTATCTGTCCTTTATTTACAATTATCACTTTATATATTTATTTGGACTTTTACTTTGTTGACCTTCACAAGTATGTGATCAGATTGTTTGAAATGTATAGCGGAAATATGGTGTATTTTTTTTCAAATCCACTCCAACTGCTCATTGTTCAATCAAAGTTCAGAAAAGGAACTGATTGCTTGTAAACAAATAAAGTTTTTAAAACACAAGGAGAGAATTATTTATTCTATTTAACTACTTTAATGAATTGATTTGACGTAATCGATAAAAAAATTTCTGTATGTGTTTAAGCATACGCATAAATTTTTGTGGCAAGATAATGTAAACTGCAAATTTTCATCAGTAGTGCCCATCTATGACTCCAACTAGGACCTTCAGTCTTACACGTAAACGTTTAACCTCTGAACCTACTAAGCCGGTATATAACGGCGTTAATGTCTAACTTTGATCAGTTCACAGTCCTGAGGAACTTCATCATTTCAAAGCAACTCAACAATCTCTACAACCCTATAATGGTAATTACCATGTGCTCGGGAGTGACTAGCTCCTTGGGGAGGCATTTCCTAGTTCTAGTGAGAATTGACCGGTGGAATTCAACCCTGTTCAGGCGTGAAGCTGTGCCTCACTGAAGACGGTGGGTGAGGTTGCGCAAAACCTTTGGTTGATCTGAGTTAGACATTAACATTGTTGAATGCCGGTCCAGAGAATAACCGTCCGCATGTAACACTAAAGATCCTGGGTTCGAGTCCTGCTAGGTGCATGAGTTGTGAATACGAACAGCTAATGAGTCTCATACCAAAACGAAACGGTAATCCAGTGCTTTCAGATTTCTAATGGTGCTCTAACATTGATCAGTTCATGATTTCAAAGTAGCTCAACAATCTCCACTACTCTATAATAATAAATTTTTAATCAACGCTAAACATGTAATAATTCAATTATTGCTGAATAACTAGCAACCTACACTTATGCAAAGGAATAATAACTTAATAGATATTAAACAATGAATATTTATTTGGAAGTTATTTTTACAAATAAAATAGATGTTTCATGTCAGTTAAAAAATAAGCTGTCAACCGCATAACATCGAAATATTATGTGTTTACGAATATCACAGCCTATAATTAGATAATCAGTTATTGCGTAAGTTTTACAATGTTATCAATATTAAAAATGTTTATTTTTAATTATCAAATGTTCATAAAGAAACTTCTATTGAGGATAGTTTGTGTGTGATGAATAAGATGTGGCTGAGAAGTGTGAAAAAGACGGAAATAGTTATAATAGCGGTTTGACAACTCATCAAGTTTCAAATATTTTTATCATAACCTAGTAAAAAAACAGTCAAAAAAACTTATAAGAGGTCAAAAACAGATTTCTTAAGATAACAACTATTCACAACTATGTGTCCTTGAACTTAGTATCTGATTATGATAATAAAAATCATTTATATACGTATGTAAGTAATTGAGTCAGTTAGTTAGTTAGTAAACTTGGCCAAAAAAAATAATGTCAGTTGATGCATTTGAAATCATGAATCAATCATTATTAGACCACCGTTAGAAATCTAGTAGCACTGGATGGCCATTTTGTCCTGGTATGGGACCACTCGTCAGCAGTGCGCATCCCATACCAGGACATAAAAAGGACCGTCCAGTGATTCCAGGTTTCAAATGATGGTCCAAAAAAAGAATGGTTATAATGATTACAAGATTATTTACTGAATTGAATAAGTTATGAACGTAGTTCAGAATTACTGATATAATTTGGAATTGACATGATTACATTTACTAAGATAACTAATATTCTTCATTTATGAATGCTCAAACGCATCAATGATTCACAGCCTCTTTAATTTGATTTACAACTAAATAGATTAAACGAAAAATAACATACACTTTTCACATTTCGAATTAAACATATTTAACGTTTATAGGTTATGTCAGTTCGGATGTATTCCCCCATTACTGTAACAGCTATCTGCGTGAAAATCCCAAGTAGATTTCGACTATTAGTTGAATTTCATTGAAATTATGAATCCGTCATTGTTAGACCCCCATTAGAAAGCTTGGAGAAAGAGCGACAGTCCTGGGTTCGATTCCTGTGAGGTGGGGGTCGTGAATTCCCACTACTGATAAGTTTCATGCTAAGATTTGACGGCCGTTCAGCGCTTCTTGGTTTCTAATGGTGCTCTATCATTGATCGATTGATTGTTATTATGAAACGTATCAATCTTCATAAACTTTATGTTTTAAAACTGCTACGTTTGTGAATCCGTGACATCGCAACAAATTCTACTTGGAATTCTCTAAGTGAAAGTTGAAATATATGTATCGATTACTGGGTCGAAAGTCAAGTGTGTAAAAAGTACCGTTTTCAGTAAGAGGTTTAAATATGCTTAATTGTGGATATGATTGTAAGTTTATGAAAAGAGAATAATGAGAAGTTGTGATTGCATGTGTTTTTTGCTTCATAGCTTGTCACAAGCTATAAATTCATTTTAACTTTCCTGTATGTTATATCATTTTTTTTCCAAGTATTTTACAATAACTGATCAACGATTGTAATTTACACAATCTGTTGCACTAAATACTAAAAGTTATTCATTTCCATACAATTTCTTTTCTAAGCTTCTGACGATGAGAATTAACTGCGACAGTATGAGATTTTAAATAATCGGGAAGGAACATTCATATTAATTGAATTCAATATGGATAGCAAAGAATTCCATTTCTGGAATAAGTTCCCTCATTGAATTTTACTGATTGACTTCTAAACTCCATTTAAAATGATCAGTTTAAATTTAGAATAAAAGTAGATTTTATCTGTCTATTTCCGATAATAAAAAATCTGTCTACAACTTGTAGTGATTTGATCATTTTCTGATGATACCTATGTATTCTTAATAGTATATATAAACATATGGTCAATTTGAAAATATGAAAAGTGAGTATTAGTCGCACTGTTAATCCTTTTACATTGTAACAATTAGTTAAGCTAGTAAAGTTTGTACAAGAAAATCATGTTATGTATAGGAATCAATAATAATTATACAAGAAAATTCAAATAACAAAAGTATTTCATAATCCTCAAGTGCATTTAGTTAGGTTTAGCATATTCCGTGAGTAATAGTCGAGTGTCAAAGCAAGTTTTAGAAGGTCACCACAGTAGAGAGTGCAAAAATGAAATAGTAATTAAATCGACTCAGTCTTCCCTTTGGAATGATTCCGTTATTATGCCTATAAAATCTGACAATGTCGCCTTAACGATAGGCAATGTTTGTTAGCATTAAGTCTATGTTTATCACAGTAAACATACACTACAGTTTAGGCTGAATATATCTTTGATTAACACCTCTTGCTTTAAAAATATCCTCCTAAGCTTATTTAAAAGATATTTGTCTCCATATTCCTTAAGATGTCTAGCCACCGAAAAAATAGATGTATGCGATTTGCTGGATAAGTTTGATATAGGTAGATCGGTGGGACACAATAAAAGGTTTCCTAGATAACTAAAAGAGCCAGAAAATTTTTTACCACAAATCCTTCATGCGTGTTTTAACCTATCTGCAACCCAAGGTAAGTTACCGAAAGACTGGAGGAACTCTGTAGTAAGTCCTATCTTCAAAAAAAGTACGAAACAAAAACCTGAGAAATATCAATACGTAAGCATAACCAGCCTGGTTGTTAAGACTGTAAAAACAATTGCTCAGAACTAGTTTTCTAAGTGTCCATATGAAAAGTAAATTCTCTCTGAAAACCCGCGTGGTTTCTAAAACAAGTAATTCATGTCTTACAAACCTGTTAGTAGCCCATGAAAGTTGGTAAGCTTTTAAAGATTAAAAGCTACCCATAGACTTAACTCTCATTGAATTCAGAAAAGCTTTTGAAAAATTCCTTCACAACAGGCTTTTGTCAGAGTGTTGGGGATGTTAGATCCCCAAAATTCGCTTGATAATGCCGTATTTTGGTTTTCACGTTTCGCCAGCAGGGGCTGATCAAATGACCTTGAGATTTCAATTCCCACCAGGAAAATCAATGGCTGTGATTGGCTGCAGTGTATTTTAGTATGCTATTTTCTTAACTGTCTCAAGGACGTTGTTATGTGTATAAATAAACGAGAGTTGTATGCTTGATTGTACTGGGATTGCTGGGTGCTTGTAGAATATACTTCTACGCCTACAAAGTCTTCTATTTCGATTCTGGGATTCAGGGTAGCCTTCCTGGAAGCTGGTAAAAGTCTCGTTCGCGTTTATCGACTAAGGTAAACTCGTAATAGCCTCAAGCATACTAAGTGACGAACATATCAGTGGCGACGGGGCTCACAATTCACAATGTCAATTAATCTTGAACAGTTAGAATCTTTACTGGAACGTCAAGGTAAACGATATGAACAGTTCCAGGAACGTATGTTGGAGCTGTTAATGAAACAAATGAATTTGAATCACAGAGGTTTTGCCGATGATTCATATAATCCGCATACAGACTCGATAGTTAATTCCATTCATGAATTTCATTTTGATGGCCTTGCTGGTATGACTTTCGAGTCTTGGTTTAAGAAGTATGAGGATTTGTTCAAGGTCGACCTCAACAAACTTGATGACGCCACCAAAGTCAGAATCCTTTTGAGAAAGCTCGGCACAATCGAACACGAACGTTATAGTAATTTCATCCTCCCAAAGAACCCACGAGATTTCTCTTTTGATGCTACAATTGATACGCTGTCGCAAATCTTCTCTGAACAGTCATCTCTCTTTAATATTCGTTATCAATGCCTCAAAATAATCAAGTCAAATGAAGATGACTGGGTAAAGCATGCTGGCTTAGTAAATCGTGAATGCGAACGATTTAAATTATCATCAATGACGGAAGATCAGTTTAAGTGCCTTGTGTTTGTGTGCAGCTTACAATCTCCCGACGATGCTGATATAAGAACCAGAATCCTAAGTAAAATTGAACAGTGCCCAAACATCTCGCTTCAAGAAATAACTGCAGAGTGCCAGAGATTAGTAAACTTGAAGCATGATACCTCCATGGTCGAAAACAATGGCCTCTCATCATACGTGCATTCCATTAGTGAAAAGAAAAATTCCAATTCGGCCCAAAAACCCAAAATGAATCCACCTTCTGCTTGCTGGCACTGCGGTTCATGGCACTATGTACGGAACTGCCCATTTAGGCAGCATAGATGCAGGAAGTGTAAAGTCATCGGTCATAAAGATGGCTTTTGCCTACAGAAAAAGCCAAAGCGATCCAGAAGTGCTAAGAAGCCTGTTCCTAGATCCAGTACCAATGCATTGAGCCTAATATCTTCCTGCCAAAGCTCATCACCAGGTGAGAGGAAATTTATTACTCTTAATATTAACGGTTATTTGTGTAGAATGCAAATAGATACTGCATCTGATGTTACTATCCTCTCACGCAAAAATTGGACCAAATTGGGCAGCCCAAGCCTGCAGCACACAACACAAAAGCCTCGCACAGCATGTGGTAATTATCTTCGTCTGTTAGGACAATTGGAATGTAAAGTTGCTTTCCGAGATTCGTCGTTTACTGGGGTATGCTATATAACGCCAGCTGATCTAAATTTACTTGGTTTAGATTGGTTCGACCAGCTAAAATTGGCTGATGTCCCGCTAAATACCATATGCAACCTGGTA
>CALYCR020000968.1:0-11610 GCA_944470395.2 Schistosoma turkestanicum
AGTGAGCGATCTGAGGAGATAGCTATAATAATGACTAGCAAGTCTGAAGGCATGCATCAAGAACAGCTTATTCACGAGTGCATGATAATCCGTGTGTGAGTTTGTGTTTATCAAGTCTCTTCTTAGAGCTAGCTGTCCACTGTGGAGGCTGTCTGGCTGGCTGTGGTCAGCTAGGCTTGGAGAGCATTCCAAGTTGCAAGGACTCTTATCAGGAAAAATTGTGCCGAACCTGAGTATTCACTCTTTCATTCGCAGTTTCATCGAGGTTCCATGTAGATGGTGCCATGTGGAAGTGCCGATGTTGTGACTTGCCAACTCGCTTTCATTCTGTTTCGAATCCTCTTTGGAAGGATATGTTTGGGAAAATGCTTCCGTGTTTACATTTGTCACATGTTCTTATCGATTCTTTCAGCTCTACAATTTGGTAATTTGTTTAATTCGATTTTCGGATGTTAATATTTGTATCGAGAAATGAGAAGACCTTTGTTGTGAGATAGTACCATTTCGTGCTTTCTCGTCAGTCACTACAGAAATTAATGAAATCAATGATTTACTTATTGTGATTCAACCCGAATCTGAAAGTTACTTATGAGGAAGAAAAGAATAACGAATTAGGCTTCCTCGATATCCTGCTCCATCGCCGTCCTGACGGATCAATCAGACGAAAAGTACACCGCAAACCCACCTGGTCGGGACAGTACCTCCAATTCACTAGTTTCTGCCCCATAAAATATAAACGTTCTGTTGTCGAAACTTTATTCGCTCGAGCAAGTAGAATCTGCACTGCTGATACATTGAACGACGAATTCAATCTTATTACTGAGACACTTAAATCAAACGGATATCTCGAAACGTTTATTGGTCATCAGAACACAACTACGACGAAGCTGATAGCAACTGATGTGCCCAAGAAACCAGTGTACCTACAGTTACCTTTCAAGTAAGATCATTGCATGAAAATTACAACCAAACACACTGCAGCTGCAGTAAAAAAAGACCTTCCATGCAGCTAATCTGAGGCTTATCACAACAACCCAATCGATCCCCAAGCAAGTCTCCAAGACCGATTCAGTCCAAATCCCACTGTATTTACCAATTCACATGTAACTGCGCAGAAAGTTACTTAGGAAGGACAGATCGCCGATTGGAAGACAGGATAGGGGAACATATTCCAAGATGGCTAATCAAATCCATGATTCATCAACCTAGCCCATCATCTCAAAATCGATCAAGAAAACCAGCCTCGTCCATTGCAAAACATCTAATGATGAC
Organism: Schistosoma turkestanicum; assembly: GCA_944470395.2. Classification (NCBI taxonomy): domain Eukaryota; kingdom Metazoa; phylum Platyhelminthes; class Trematoda; order Strigeidida; family Schistosomatidae; genus Schistosoma; species Schistosoma turkestanicum. The sequence continues at coordinate 1,273 of CALYCR020000968.1, forward strand.
TGGTCATCAAATTGACCCAAAATAGGCCTTTACAGTTGTGACATGTAATCGAAACCCACACACACTGAAACTACTCGAAGCTATCTTAATTGGTCGGAAAAGTCCAACTTTATGTGTTCAAAAATAACTGTATGTTGACATTTGTTTACCATGGTTCCAGTGAGTGAATGTCATGCTAAATAGGAAATTTCGACCTTATCTTCAAAACTGTATTTACACAAATAACATGTTGCTTGTATGTGACTGACGAGAAAGCACGAAATGGTACTATCTCACAAAATATGTCTTCTTATTTCTCTATTCAAATTTATCAAAGGGAACCACTGTTTTGAAGTTGAAAATTGTATTTTGTTATGTTTCCTATTTTTTGAAGCTGTCTGAGTTTCTATGTTTCTTTCTGAACTGCATTATATTGTTCAAGTTGATATATAATTATGAGGACAGTCATATGGAATTCGGATCCTCTGGCGGTTGGTACGCTCATCTTAACTGGATGCGATGGGTGCGATTCGCATCGGAAATACGAGCATTTTTCCAGAATTGGAAACACGATTGTTATTATAGAAGGAGTAACAGTTGCTGTATTGTTTGGGTACTGACTTACTTACTTACGCCTGTTACCCCCAATGGAGCATAGGCCGCCCACCAGTTTTCTCCAACCAACTCTGTCCTGGGCTTCCCTCTGCAGTTCTGTCTAATGTTTGTTCATTCCTCTCAGATCTTTCTCTATTTCTCGGCGTAATGTGTTCCTTGGCCTTCCTATTGTTTGGGTACTAGTGTTTATTTATATTCATGATGAATAATAATAGAACCGTTACTTACCCAGATCAATTGCTTTTTGAATTTGAACTGGACAAGGCACGTTTCTAAACTTCCCGAACAGTTATTCCTAAATCCACCTCTGAGTTGATTTGGTAGTTGTAAACAATATTGGTCGATTGAAAAATTCAAAACAGTATTTCAAGAGAACGGAGTTTTGGGATTGCAATGTGCTAAACGATATCAATCTATTGGAATTTGGATTCTAAAGCCACAAACAATATCGATGCACCGACGTTTTTCGGTTTTCTTGGATTTCCGGTACTACAATAGATTCTCGTAAAACAGAGCCTACATCAAGTCTCGTTGGATGCCATGAGACAAAATGAATGACGAAGAGAGAGCTGTTTAATCCAGGAAATGCTGATCATAAAGATGCGGAACAGTTATCAAACTTAGCTATATGAATGGAATATTGTGCTGTGGTTTTGGAGCAGATAAACTATACAGCTGACTTGAACTCCTCAATAAATTTGGAGAGAATGGTGAAGCTTTCATCACACCGCATGCAAGTCCAGTGGTCACAGCTGCCGATTAGACGGATGGAAGATTATGGAGAGCCGACACTTGCCGAGCTCATTGAGTTCATATCGTCCCGTGCAAAAGTAGCGATCAGTAGATTTGGACGGTTAGCGAATCGCCAAACACTAGAACGTGATATGAAAATGAATTTCCGTCTGCAATCTAGACATAGGAATTCTTCAACCGTTTTTCAACGTGCATCGTACGCGAAGTTTCGAAAAATAGTTGTTAATCGTAATAGTAAAGTACAGTGACCGGAAGATTGAATACGTAAGCCTTATGATGTAGAGCCTGCTGACATCTGTTCTAATGACATGTGAGTATCTGTAGAAGACAAGGTGGTCATTTCGAAGATAGCGATGAGGGAAGAAATGAAAAGGGCTAAGCATCATGAAGGATCAGGGAAGCGTGATGGTAGACGTCCTCTAACTGATTGAGATATGAGTTTAATTGATGTGGTTAGGAATGTGGATTTGGATTCGAGCAAACAATTGATAAAGGAGGGAGTAAACATAAACGAACAAGCGTGAACAACGACACAGCACTTCATGTTGCTGCGTGATCAAAATGTCTGTATACTACAGTATCTAGTTCCACTGAGTATCATAGTGGTCGAGTAAAAGACAATGGTAGCATAGCAAGTACAGCTGGTGTTTACCCACAGTTGGATAGTGATGTTTCAACTCTCTTCCGTAACTTTGAATTCGAACAGAACCTAAATCCGAAATATACCATGGCACACGATATCTCTGGAATTGGCTAAAGCCTTTGACAAAGTACCCCACGCACTTCACATAGTGAAGTTTGCGGAAATGTGATTCACTGACACACTCATATCTTGGATTAGGAATATGAGGTTTCGTAACAAGGTAAATAGAGCGCACGCGAGTTGGCGAGTCACAATATCGGCACTTCTACATCGGACCATCTTAGGTCCACCTCTCACTGGCACTGATCTACTCAGACGATGAGAACATCTGAAGATCGAAGAACATGCCTCAAATATTATCTCTAAATCTAGACGACTCATTGGGTTTATAAACAAGAACTTCTTCACAAGTGAGGCTAAGCTTACTCTCTTCAAAATCTGTATAAGGCCCACACTTGAATATTGTTCACTCATATTTTCAAACATGAATATCATGGACAAAATGCGAGTAGAAAATGTACAAAGAAGCTTCACCCGGCGACTACTCGGATTGAGCAATAACCTCGACTACACAGAAAGATGCAAGCATCTTTCCCTAGAACCTCTATGGCGCCGTCGTCTCAAAAACAACCTAATGCTCCTCTATAAACTAATAAATGGTCTTTCGTTCGTAAAATACCGCCCAAATATGAACCAAGACACTGCTTACAGACTTAGAAACAACGCATATACACTATTAACGGCAAAACACAAAAAATCATTGCGTTCTAATTTCTTTGTAATACGATACAGTCTACTGTGGAACAGGTTACCAATCGCTATTCGTATCTGTGACACAATCACTAAGTTCAAGAAACTAGTTATGCTGTTGCTAGATTCTAAAGAGATTTATCGACTATTTCCAGAACTCACACAAAGTCCCCAGGCACTCTTTTATGGTCCACCAAATATTTAGATAAACCTCAGAAACTAATTATAGACTATGACCATATTGTGTTCTCATTACCACCCATACATGTATCATGAAATGGTAGACAAATCCCCCTGCTCCTACTAACAGCAATAGGTTACGCCTTTGAGGTGTTAACCGTGACTTTTCTCTGCTTTTAAATTCCAATCATTATTTTCATATCTTCATAGCAGTTTTAGTTTTTATTTCTAGTAGACAGACAAATTGACAAGCCTGTAGATGCTGATCAACTACTGTCAATTACAAGGAACTCAAACACCATGTATAATTGTGAGTATCTTCTTATTTACGTATTAACAGTTTAACTTATTTTTATTTCCCCAATTCATTAACATGCGAACACCTTGCCTGCTTACCAACTTATCGCTTTACTCATTAATTTTTAACATTATTTCAACTCTTTTTTTTCTCCTTCTCCTCGTTCCAGCTCCCTGTCCTTCCTATTTCCAAACTACCTATTGACTGACTCATCTTACAAATCATACCATTCGTTTACTTAAAATCAGTGTGATATGCTTCGTGGATATTTTCTCTGGCGAAGTTATCTGGATGGCTTGTAATATGGAGCTAGTAGAGAAAGTGAATTCCGATAAGGTTTACAAAAAAAAAAAAAAAAAAGTTAGAGTAGACTAGAGACCATTATTTACAATCAACCATTAAACGTAAGAGAGCCTAACATCAAAAAAGGAGGGAGGGTGGAGTTTCTGACCAGCATTCATGACGGTGGGGCGATAACCTCAATCTACCCATGTCTGTGTGGCAGAACATTTTGTTTGCTTACGGCTCCTTACGATATAGCAGGATGTAACAAATCAGTGATATTGATGTTACTTTTCCTAGTTAACCTCGTCTACAACCCATGTCTGTAACCTTGCACTGGTTTTTACTTCCTACCGAGAAATCCTATTACAAGCTGGTCTGGATAACTATACTAAAAAAGAGCTCATTCATAATTTCTTGAGCTGCAGAGTTAAAACTAAAAGAATATATAAAACAAAAAATTATATCACTGAGCCTCTTTATTATATTTCGTAAATCAACATTATTACTAACAACTTGGTTCTTCTGAATTTCCTCTATTCTTTCGACTAACTTCCCAATAGTTATCTCACCAATAATTTGTCTTCATTAACCTACATAAGTGCAGGTGTACAGTAATGATATTAAAAAAGTCTGAGTAAACATACCTTTGTTTTATCTATAAACGTATTTTCTGTTCCGCTCCTCGTCCCGTCTTCTTTATTCCTCTTTTTTCAGAACCTTATTCCACTCCTCATATATTAGTCTGGATATTTGCAGTAGACTTGGTTACCCTACCCAAGAACATGTAAAATCATTAGCTGATGAATATCAACCATACCTTTGTACATTTACCGCATCAATTCTTGTTATATGCAAACCTATCTCTACCATGAATCGTTTCTCAGTCCATAAGATGATTGTCGTAACGCAACCTTCGTAACTTGCGCCAATTATTCGTATTGAACATTCCATCTTTAATAACAATGAATCTTGTGAAATGTTTCAGTGACTGTATACCATTTTAAAAGAAATATGTTGCTAATCTTAACATTTTGATCTTGCCTGTAAATTGGCATGTCTCTTGTAACATGTTTGTTATTTGAGAATAAATTATTATTATTATTATTATTATTATTATCTGAAGATCGATTAGAAGCGAACAGGATTCCACTGAGCTAGAAAACGACCTCACATCCATTGAAGAATTGACAGTGAATTACGGTTTAAAAATAGACCGGTCGAAATTTCACGTCAGGTTTATTCTGTCCTGGTATTGTGAATGCTGTTGCTGTCCAGAAACCCAACTGCGCTGAAACTAACGTATCCATTCAAATAACGGCACACTCAAACTCTCAAACAAGTGGTAACTAACTAGAAAGAAACAGTCGATCTGGTTATGGTGTACAACATATCAGGAACGCTAAACCATCCAAACGTGAGCACCATACCAATGCACGACTACCAGCACCACCACATCCGCCACACCATCACAGGCAATCCTCGATAAAACTGCGAATGAAAGAGTGAATACTCATGTTCGGCACAATTTTTCCTGATAAGAGTCGTTGAGACTTGGAATGCTCTCCAAGACTAGCTGACCACCGCCAGCCTCCGCAGTAAATATAAACAATTTGTGTTATCCACATTTACCTAACTATTGTATTACAAACCCATATCTTGTCTAGTTGTTGTCAGTTTGTGATGAATCTCATCTCGTGAATCAACTCCATATTGTAAAACAGCATAGTGAAATAGTGAACAGACCTCGTAGTAACAGTAACTTAAAGAAATGCAAGTTAGAAGTAATGGAGAATAGAAGTCTGTTTTAGCGAATGCTTAATCCACATCACATCGAAATATCGTCTAGATAAGCAGTGACCCTCGAGACATCTGACAGAATGGCATCCTTTAGTCGCTGGAAGATAGACAGACGGTTATACTGAATCAAACCACCATGAGTATTGATAGTAATCAGCTCTCTTGATGCTTCTTCTACTTCCACTTGCAAATGAACAGCAGCTAGACCGTCCGTCTACTAATGGTGCTGTGGTTGCATTAGATGAGCTTAGCTGTGTGGAAGGAGAAATGTTGATATCTGTCATCATGTGCATTAGTTTCAGCTGCTGCTCAAGTAATAATTCAATTTTGGCAGGATCCATGTTCCCAAAACCGCCGTCGCCAATTGAGATGCTTGAATACTAACTATTACGAGATCACGTTACTCGGTAAACGGAGCGCAGATAAATGATGCAGTGATACGATAGGCTATTGTAATCCGTTGTCCACGGCCTGATTAACTATAGCAAGACGTCTTGTTGAGTTTTAGAAAATGAATTTTACAAGCACTGAGAAACGCGAATTTGACAGCATACAAATCGAGCTTATTTATTTATGACGGAAACGTCTTTGGTAGAGCCAGAAAACAGCGTACTAAAATACTGCATCAACCAATGAGAGTGAAGGATTTTCTGAGTGAGAAACGTAAGCTGAAGGTCAACTAATCAACTTATGTGAGAAAACATAAAACAATCAGAAATTAGGACCTTTTCCTTGTGAGTTCCGAGGATCTACCTTCACCAACAAAATTGCAGATCATGGGTCACAAGAGTGGTGAATAAAAGTTCAAAACAATAGATACGGTCACAAATAGCAAAGAAAGAACAACACTGTACTATCAAGTATAGATTTGGTGACGAAATAAAAGTCTTTAAGTTAGGTCACAATTCCAGTTCATATCGATGAGAGAATGATAAGCCAATAAAAATGTGGATTTACATCATCTAGAAACTGGTATTACAAAGCTGTCAGATGCTTGAATTACATCACACACACTACCTACAAATTTCAAGTAGTTAAAATAAATGTACACAATTTCACAACTCATTCATCTCAATGAATGATGTTGTTTTTTAACCAGAACGAAAGAAACATCCGTTTGGATTCTGATTTTATTGTCTCAATTTAGTCAATTGATTGCTTGCTAAAGCATTTACTCTTCTCCCATAAATGCAACTTCGATCCATGTGTTCTGTGTTTGGGATGTAAGATCCCCAGAACTCGCTTGATAAATGTCTTATTTCGGTTTCTCGTTTGCGAGCATGGGCTGATCATTTGAGTTTGAGATTTCAATTCTCAGCAGGAAAATCCATGGCTGTGCTTAGCTGCTGTGTATTTTAGTGTGCTATATTCGTAACTGCCCAAACGACATTTCTATGATGCATAGATAAACAAGAGTTGTATGCTTGATTGTATTGTGATTGCCGAGTGTTGTAGAATATACTTTCTAAGCTTATCAAGTCTTCTGTTTTGCAGTTTTGATTGAAAGTAGCCTACCTAGACGCTGGTTATTGTCTCGTTCGCGTTAACCGACTAAGGTGAACTCGTAATAGCTTCAAGCGTACCTAGTGATGAACATAACATTTAGCATTGTCTTTAGTAAAGTGGTTTATTTTAAACTAAAATGAAAATCTTAAAACAGTAAATTGAAATCAAGTTAGAATTAAGTTTGATGTAGACAACTTGAAATTTTTATAGTTCAGGGCAAATGCATAACATTTTTACTTACTTTACTTTTACTTACGCCTGTTACCCCCAATGGAGCATAGCCCGCCCACCAGTTTTCTCCAACCAACTCTGTCCTGGACTTCTCTCTCCAGTTCTGTCCAATGTTTGTTCATTCCTCTCATATCTTTTTCTATTTCTCGGCGTAGTGTATTCCTTGGCCTTCCTCTTTTCCTTTTGCGTTGAGGGTTCTATGTGAGGGCTTGTCTTGTGACGCAGTTAGGTGCTTTTCGTAGTGTGTGTCCGTATTGTTGGTTGTGTCATTGGTTCTGGAATATTTATCAGTCCAACTGGTATTATGAAAAATGTTCATAGTATTGGTGCAAGTTTAATTATATGGGTGGCTTGCGGAATTTTCAGTATGTTCGGAGCATATTGTTATGCTGAATTAGGAACTATGATTCAGCGATCTGGTGATGATTATATTTATATGTATGAGGCGTTTGGTCCCCTACTTGGTTTTCTTCGTTTATGGACTGAAGTAGTCGTCGCACGACCTGCATCTGTTGCAATAATGGCAATAACATTTGGAAAATATATTGCACAACCAATATTTCCTGATTGTAGTCAACCTGAAATTGCTGTACGTCTTTTAGCTGCAGCATGTATTCGTAAGTTACTTTCTTAGTTAGTTAGGTTTTAAATAGAACCTTGTGTTCAGTAGAAATATATGGTTAGATTTCTATAGTTTATTGTTTCAGAACCAGAAGGCGGTAACTGAATCGTTCAATGTTTGATCACTACTCGAAACCTAGCCGTTTCGTCCTAGCATGGGACTCATCAGCAGTGCGCATCCACGACTCTTGCACCTCACATGATTTGAACCTGGCAATCTGTTGAGATTAAAGTACTGAAAATAGATTAGTTAACAGGTTAACAGAAATTAATCTGTTAGTGTATATTTTTGTACTAACAGAGAATTTACACTAAAATGTTTCTAACGTTACATTTCTTTTTTGATATCAGTCATAGAATACACTTGGATTTCTATTTAGAAATAGTAATAATATATTTTTTTAATCCTGAAATTTTAATAATACAACCATACTATCTATTATTTTTTTTCTTATCCAGTTTTAATAACTTTTATCAATGCTTACTCTGTAAGATTGTCAACATTTGTTCAAGATATATTCACTTATGCTAAAGTAGCTGCTTTGGTGATGATTATTATTACTGGATTTGTACAAATTGGTTTTGGTAAGTTGATTTTATGACAATTTCGTTTTTATGCATATATGTGTGTATATATTCAGGGTCTCTAACTATCGGTTATCATTCTCATGCAGATCCCCATCTTGTAGTTTACATCTGTCAACATGACTCAGTCCACTTGTCAATGACTTCATTGATTTGTTTCATGTTTTGGTTTAGCTACCTCAAACTTCCTTCTAACCTACCCCTACACCACAAGACATCGCTCGTCAGGGTAGTCTGTGGTTAAGCATACGTAACACATGTCCCAACCACCTCAAATGACGAAAATTCACTACTTCATCAATTGACTTGCCTTTCCTTATCTAGTACCATTTTACTACCCTTCTTAATACCAATCAATGTAAGATAAACCTCAATCTACAATGTTGATGACTTCCATTCTGGTTCAGTATATTTCTAAATACTTCCACCCATCTTAGTCAAAGAAAATTTTTGTTTCAAATGATAGTTAATAGTAAAATAGAAGAGAATTTTGTCAACATTACTATTGCGTAATCAAATTTATTCAAGTGAATGTCAACAATAGTAAATTAGCATTGCGTAACATAGTCAACATTATCAAACGATTACATGTATACTTCAGTAGAATAATAATAATAGTTATTATTATTATTTTTAAATGTAACCCAAAAGAAACGAGCATGTTGCTTCATTTAGTAAAGTAATTACAACTTATGTAATTAGTTATTTTAAAAAAAAGTGATAAGAAATAATGATTCCTAATAATTCAGATAAAGAAAGAACAGATGCATTAGTTGACGAGTTATAATAATAATGAGTACTTGTAATTTGTAAAATTCTAAAGATTCTTTTGACTATTGAAAAAAAAATAGGAGGTTGAATGTGACAGTTATGTATACAAGGATTGAGTGTATTGCCAAAAACTTTTGATTTCTTTTCCAAAAACATTTTTCAGCTAGTTCTTCTTACTATTCTAGCGATTTAGATGGTGACATGTTGATTAGTTCCTTTCAAGAAAATCACAATGGGGTAGTGCTTAGGAATTTGTTTTTGTCAAGTACCTGCTTGTATGTCAAACTGAAAAAAATGTACATTTAAGGCGTCTAAAAAGGGGGAAGTTTTTCTTTGATACCTCTATAAATGGGTTTCATGCTGGAGAAAACACTTAAGAGCTCTGCTGAATAAAACAGAATAAGCGATACAGTACTCTTGTCCTGTGTAATGAATACTGAGTACTGCAACGTTTATTGCTCAAAACTTTCCAACGTAATTGAATTTTTTTATGCAGAAATGCTTTTGTTAGTGAATTAAATTTATAAACTTGAAGAAGATGCTTTTAAAAACAATTATTCTTTGTGATCACCTCTTATATTATTCACACGAAGAGTGTAATGATGAACTCCTTCAATATCACCATAAATTCAGCCAGCATTATATCACGAAATGTGTTATTTCGTTTCTCTGAAACAAAAACAATATTCTCTCTCTTTCTTATTCTATGATAGGTAAAGTTGATGGACTTGTTGGTGCATTCGAAAATTCCGATTGGAGTCCAGGTGCACTGACTAAAGCATTTTATGTTGGATTATTTGCATATTCTGGTTGGAAACATTTAAATTGTATGATTGAAGAAATGCATAATCCTCGTCGTGATTTACCATTGGCTGTAGTTATTTCATGTCTTATTATTACAAGTATTTATACAATGGCAAATGTAGCATATGTAACCGTAGTACTACCACATGAAATATTGACTACACCGGCTGTAGCTATTGTAAGTTATCTAAGCCAACGATGAATTTTCATGTCATGATTCATGATTGAATTGAATTTTTCAAAAAAAAATCATTTCTGCGCTAAATGACGTTGAAAAGAAATTTTATTGGGTTGTTACTTACTTACTTACACCTCTTACCCCCAATACAGTGTAGGCCGCCAACCAGTATTCTCCAACATACTTTATTCTAGGCCTCACTTACCAGTTCTGTCCAATTTTTATTCATTTTTCTCATGTCTGTCTATATTTCTCGACGTGATGTGTTCTTTGGCCAGCCTCTTTTCCTTTTACCTTGAGGGTTCTTAGTAATAGTTTGCCTTGTGACAAAGTTGGGTAGTT
>CALYCR020000969.1:0-11597 GCA_944470395.2 Schistosoma turkestanicum
GTATAACAAACTTGTTATTACTGTACATCCTATAATTACTAAACATATACATATATGTAACATGTTAAATACACAGTTAGTTAGTTGAAAAACAATTGTTTTTTTCTTACACTTCACTTACCTTTTACCAATCGTTGTGGTACATTAGCTAAACTACGTACAGTATCACCAGCTACTTGATTACATTTAGACCATAGAGCTTTTACTGCACCCACAGCATCAGTCATTAGTTTACCTTCATGTTCTATAGCATCTTTATGATTATGATTATTATTGTGATCATCAGTTGTTGAATTATTGACATTTTTACTAACATTCTCTTCATCAGAAGGACATTCAGAAAGTACCAGATCATTCGATAGATTCGATGAAGGAAGTGGTGGTAAATTAATTGGTCGTGTTGTATGAATTTCAATAAGTGGCCATGAATTCGCTACGGATGGATGTAATACTTCTTGTTTTAAATCATAACATAAATGATCAAATTCTTTTTCAGTTGAACATAAAAAACCTATAACCATACTTGGATCTAAACGTTTCAATGGCATACGTATTGGATTATCACAATGATATGTTTGATCATAATCTGGTTTTAAATTACCACGACCAGTAGGTTGTGTAGTATGTGGATCTAAACATATAACATCATCACCAGAAACACCAACAATCCAAACAGCATGACATGGTGAACCGCCTAATATACCGATACAATATGGTAAACGGAATATAGCCTTTGGAATAGCATAGTTTTTTTTTCAAGAAAAAATAAAGGAAATTGTTAATTGAATAAATAAGTAATCAATGTGTACAATAAACACCTAATTGCAAAGTTAAACTTGTATACATTTCATACATAGGAAAGTAGTTACAATTGCACAACTTATAGCTGATACTATCGAGTCTTATTTACATTCGGGTAAATTTGAGAACATCATGAATAAAAAAGTATAATATGCTATAATGTATTGTCTGATAGCTGATACTGTTACGTACTCTTTCTACACACAAGCCTGGCCACTTGAGAGAAAGAATAAAGTGTGAGGGAGAAAGTTTATTTAGCTAACTGAATCAAGAAACAACTGTACAGTTGTTTATATATATATATATATATATATATATATATATATATATATATATATATATATATATGTTATAATGCTGCTACGTATAGCTATTCAGTCTTAGCGGCGTCCAATTCAAATATACCAATATGACCCCAAAATGCTATTTCCAAATCTCCTAGATATCAGAACGCAAGACCGTAGGATGGAGTTGTTTATTGGGTCGAGTACAGAAGAGAGGTAGGCAGGAAGAAACGGAATTGGAATCATGAAGTCTTACAGATAGTGCGTATTTATACATTTAGGTCGAATAGGAAAGAGCATCAAAGTCTGTGACATTGACAGTTTAGGACGACCAATAGGAAAGAACACTTGAAATGACATTGACAGTCCGGATGACCAATAAGAGACAACATTGAAGTATTTGACTTTGACAGTTAAAACGACCATAATTTTGACCAATAGGATTATACTTCCAAAAATAGTACTCTTAGGATATTTGGTGAATATCCTAACAAATATATATATATATATATATATATATATATATATATATATATATAATGCTTGCCAACAGTTGATATGCTTGAAACTATTACGAGTTCATCTTAGTCGATAAACGAGAGCGAAGATAAATGATCTAGTGAGATGATAGGCTATTCCGATTCGATTATCCTCGGCCCTGATAATGATATCAAAAGTCTTGATATGGCGTAGAAAGTGTATTCTTCTACAAGCACCCAGAAAAATATGAAGTTGACAAGCACACAAATCGAGTTTATTTATCCATCATAGAAACACCCTTGAGAGAGTCACAAGAATAGCGTACTAGAACAATACATCAACCAATAACAGCCAAGGATTTCCCGGGTGGGAAATGTAATCTCAAGGTCAACTGATCAGCCCATGCGCTGAAAAATGAGATCCAAAATTAGGACCTTTATCAAGTGAGTTCTGGGGATCTAAAGTACCCAACAATATATTTGTTAGAACAGTGAGAAGACGTAATTGATCTGAAAAATGTGATGTATTTGCGCAATACATTTCGAACAGTCTGGTCACACATATTTACTTGTCAAGGCATTTTATATGAAATTAATGAAAGGTCAATTAAGTAAATAGGGAGGAGTAATCAGACTTTGCAATCAAGGGTTATAGGACATGTACCTTTATATGGTTTCAAAATCAGTTCATGTCAAATGACGCGATAAACGTGGGAAATAGAAAACCATGTTCATCGATCGCAAAACACATAATTGAGACAGAGCATAAGATTAACATCAATACAGCATTCAAAACCCTGTATAGAAACGTTCAAGGACGAATTCTGAGGTTTATGAAAGCCTTGACTAGTCGTAAATTAAAGCCCTCCTTATGTGTAGGCTCATATTTACCCTGGTGACCTTCGAGACATTTTATGGTATAGGGTAATGTGACGATATCCTATCCTTTTCATGCTATGTTGAATTTCTCTCTCCTTTAGTTTTACAATTATCACCTTATGTCTATTTGAACTTTTATTTAGCCTATTTAAAATACCTTGACAAATATATGTGTGACCAGACTGTTAGAAATGTACTGCCCAAATACATCACATTTTTTAAATCAGTTACGTTTTCTCATTGTCCTATTAAAATTTATGAAAGGGATTGATTGTTTTAACTGTGCTTTTACACAGAGATCATGAATTAATCATTGTTAGACCATCATTAGAAACCTGGAAGCACTGGGCGGCCGTTTCGTCCTGATATGGGACTACTCATCAGCAGCGCGCATCCACGACTCCTGACGCTTGCAGGATTCGAACCACGGACCTTCGGTCTTGTGCGCGAAAGCCTTACCTCTAGTCCACTGGGCCGGCACCCAACGGTGTTATTGCTGAATTCTGATCAATCTGGGGATTTGGTGTGACCTCATCCATTTTTCTTTGGTAGTTACTGCCTACACCCGACACGGTTGAACTACACTGGTCACGTCTTCTCACTAGAACTCCGATAGTTTCCTCACAAAGCCAGTTACTAGTGAGCACATTGTACGATTTTTCAATTAGAGTTATGTAGATCATTGTTTTTACACATAAAAATCATGAATCAATCATTGTTAGACCACCATTAGAAACCTGGAAGCACTGGACGGTTGTTTCGTTCTGGCATGACACTCTCTCAGGATACTATACCTTTGTGTGGTCTATGTCAATGCAAAATAAAGCCATTCTTTAGATAAATCATTGTACTGTAATCATACATATGTATTTCTTTTTAAAATGAACAAGCTAAGCGCTCAATTATTCAAGTACATCTGGATTTCAACGGTTCGTACACTAGACGGAACAATACCTAACTCCACAAGTTTTTTCATAATAATAACTTTAATCTGATTATTTGATTTTTAAAGAAAGGAAATATACCAGATGACAAAATTGTAAACTTAAATAACAAACTAAAAAAAATCAATCAAAATACTTTTTCGTTATTCATACACTTTTTATTGATACATCAGGATGTTTGCAGTGGTGAACTGATAATCTTAAGCTTGAAGTGCGTTTGTTTCGCCTAGGGGTATACACTATTCCACAGTATTAGTTCGTGTTTGAGTGACTATGTATTCAGGTTGATTCCTGTGTGCGGTTATATAAAGGTGTCGACTACTTGGTTAGGGTCCGCGAGATGTTAGTAATCGATGGTTAGAGATCCTGAATGATATGGCTCAAAACAGTTTATAATGGCGCAGGTGCCTTCATTCTTTGTGCTCTCTCAAATACCAAACTTTTTAATTCCTCATCACTTTATCTTTATCTTTTTAGGTTTATTTCACTAGCTTCTACTTCTTGAATAATATCTTCTAATCCTAACCTCTCCGACTACTGCTATAATACCTTTACTACCTCTACTACGATTGGATTTGAATTGACAACTATATCCCCGTGCTAACGTGGTATGGCAACATGAACAGATCTACGTACGTACGAAGAAGTTCTACGTTGCTATTGATTGACTGATTTATATAAAGGCTAATTTTTATGAGCCTAATTGCTCAAGTAGTAAGATCGAGTGAACCTGACAGTCGATACTTAACCACATTTTGAATCTCGCTTAATCAAACTGAGTCTGTCTAGAACAAGCAGTACCACTGATCCTCAAAAATTGCGTGTGTGTGTGTGTATGTGTGTGCGTGCGTGCGCGAATTCGACTTTTAATATCGTTCCCAAATATGATGATCGCACTTGTGTAGTATCAAAATAATTATGATAAAGAAGTTGACAAACTCTATTAAATAGTAAGTAGTACATCAAATTAAATTCATGAAAATACAGAAGAGAGACAACAAAAAAAAATCTATTTCACATACTTTGATCGCATTAAAATAACACGGATTAGGATTATGTAATCCAAGTCGAAGTGGAACAAATAACAACAATGGTCTCCAATTTGATGAAATTGAATTTGTTGAAGAGGAGGAGGACAACGATGATGATTCATTATGCATAATAGGATTCACGTCAGTATTAGTGGAGTCAACTTGACTGTCATTGTATTGATTTGTTTGAAGGTGATTTTCTTGGTGATTGTTGTTATGAGTAATTGTATCAACAATAGTGGGAATTTTATTATCATCACAAATAGATGAAGAAAGTACACTGGATGTAGATAATAACACATTCAATTCATTTGATTGATTATTAGTCGTCAATGATGAACTAGTAAAAGTTGGTGGTAAAACTATTTCTATACAACTATCATCCACTTCTCTGGTAACAGGTAATTGAAGTTGAGATCGTAAACTAACAAAAAAACAAAACAAGATGTTACATAATAATATACGGAGAAAAAAAAACGAACAAGACTAAAGATAATTTAATATTACATGACTCACATTTCACCAGAATGAAAACCAATCATATCATCAGGGTTTAGAGATTACGCCGTTGTTGGTATTTTTGACTGAAATTTAATCAGTCTTGGTTAGCTAGTACATGAACATCCTTATGGGGATTGCCTTGATAAAGCTATCACAATACAAGTTTATATAGAATAGATGAAATGTGGCTAGCAGTTGAATCCATGATGTGCGTTTTGGACTCGTCAGCTGGAGGTATTTTGTATTTTAGAGTTGGTATTCACTTTGTAACTCAAATCCGGTCAGTCAAAAATATCAACAGCGAGATAATCCGAATCCGTTGCACAATTGGTTAATCTGGATTCAGTAGCGAAGTTGGTAACGCGAAGGCATTTGAAGCCAACCAAAGGTACTTGGTTCGAGTTCCAAAGGGAAAATCAACTCCGAGATGCAAGTATATCCAGCTGATGAGCCTCAAATAAGACGAAATATATATCCTGGTTAAATAATGTCCACTATATTAGTCAGTAATTGAGAGCTTGTCGACTCTGATACAATGTTCGAGATTAAAGCGTCAAAGTGATAGATGCACATAACTAAATGTTCAGGTTTTGATTGACTTTTTTCACAGAGATGATTACTTCTAGAAAGTAATCAACTACAAAGGTAGATGAAAATAACAAAATCAGGTGAATACTACTGAATATATGGACTATTAGTAGTGAGTAATTGAAACACTTAAACGCTCTCAGCAACGCCGAAGGTCCTGAGTTCGATTCGCAGTTGGATCGTAAATATGCACCACTAAGTGCTACACATATCAGGACGAAACAGCTATCCAGTAATACCTGGTTGGGATCCGCGAGAGGATAGGAATCGGCGGTTAGAGACCTTGAATGACATGAACTGATATACGTACGTGCGTACGTAGTTTTACGTTGCTATTGATTGATTGATTGGTTGACAGTCGTCTAATTAAGATAAATGCCTGATGGAGACAATTGCAGAATTTCACATTGTAAAGTATCGGCTGGTTCATTTAAAACAAAGGCCTAAAAGAAAACCTACTCTGGAGTATGGTGCCATCCTAATAGATTAAAAGCTACACTTATCTGCAAGTAATACTATCTCAGTCAGTCAGTTGCAACGTAGAACTTCGAACGTATGTACATAAGTTCATGTTGCCATAACACATTAGCACAGAGACGCAAATGTCAAATCTAATCCCATACTGATTGAGATAGTAGTAGTACTATTAATAAAGAGGATTAAGGTTTCAAGGTATTATTCAAGAAGTATAATTCAGTGAGGTAAATTTAGGAAGAGAAAGATAGAGGTGATGAGGAATTCGGAAGGTTAGAATTTCATTGAACACAAAGAGTAAATGCAGCGGCGCCATTGTAAACGATTTTGAGCCGTGTTATTCAAGGTATCTAAACATCGGTTACTATCGTCTCACGGACCCCGACTAGGTAGCCTACATCTGCCAACATGACTCAGTCCACTTGTCAATGACTTCATGGATTTCTGCCATGTTTTGGTTTGGCCGCCCCTAACTTTCTTCCAACCTACTCCTACACCACAAAACATAGCTCGTCGAGGCAGTCGGTGGTTAGGCATTCGTAACACATGTCCCAACCACCTCAACTGATGAAGGTTCACCACTTCATCTACTGACCTGCCAACCTTACCTAGTACTCGTTTCCTAACGACAGAATTGCTTACTCGGTTGCCCCACGATATACGAGCAATGCTTCTTAAACATCTATGATCGAATACTAGTAACCTACGAACATCTTCTACTCTTAACGGCTATGTTTCGCATCCATATAAGAGAACGGAGTAATACTATCTAGTGGGCCCATACAAAAACAAACAAACAAACAACCGAATTTGACAATTTATTTGCAAGCATTCAGACTTACTCAATTAATTCTGAATCATAACGACGCATATGAAGAGCTTCATTATTCCAATCACAATTTTGAGTTGAATCAATCACAGCTTGAGAGAATGGACAACTATAAGATGATGTTGATGAATCCGATTCTTCTGCAGCATCATTTACACTCTCCACAGTAGCATGATGTTCTTCTGTTAATTTGTCATTTTCATCAGAATTATTAGTGAAATTAAAATAAGGCCGAGGTTGACAGCATAAAGATTCTGATTGTTGAAAAAAAAGAGAAGGAAAAAAATCATACGTTGGGTGCATGTACAAATTAAACTACAAATAACATTGAAAATAATGTCATTCTTTGAAAGTGTTAAAAAAGGCGATTGAAATAGGTGAAAATAAATGTTACATTTCAATAAAACGATTAGAAATTGTGTATTGAATTGAGAATTTACAATGATTACTATGCATATGAACGATCAAGAAATTCTTTCAATATGAATTGGTTTAATGGTGGAATCGATTGAAAGGTAGCTGACACACAGCAGCACTCTGATTAGTCAGTCAGTCAATTACAACGTAGAACTTCGTACGTACGTACGTCAGTTCAAATACCATGGTGGTGGGGATAGTAGAAGTACTACTGGTTATGGAGAATATTAGGGATCGAAGATATTTTATTCAAGAAGTATAATTCAGTGAGATAAGGTTAGAAAGAGAAGGATAGAGATGATGAGTAATTCAGAAGATTAGAATTTGAGAGAACACAAAGAGTAGATGCACCTGTGCCATTGCAAACGATTTCGATCCATGTCATTCAAAGTCTCTAACCATTTGCGACTTTCGTCTCCGGTGGCAATAACTCACACATTGATATCAAACAGAACAGAATAGATGTTCAAGATAACTTCTTTGTCTTCTGAACAAAAGTTTAAAATTGAGATATTTATATTTAATAACACCCAGTGACCTTGAGACGTAATAAAATGAACAAACTAAAAATGACAACAGCCAATCAGATAACAGGCAAAGACAATTACGGAAATATTTGAAAAATGTTATCGAGACTATCCTTTTAAGAAAGAACTAACATCGAATAACGAAAAAAAAACTACACAACCTGAACAGAAAAGAGAAGATTAAACACATGGAATAGGATATACATTGAATAATCGAAGTGGTTTATATTTTGGTCACTAGTTGATAAGGCCGTTTAAAAAAAAAACCACTTTGTTACTGTAAACGCGGAGATGGATGATTCATTTGAACAACTAATCTAGAAGTGTGAAACTTTAGGAGGTTTTATTCTCAACCTTGTTTTTTTTAGAACAATATCAATATAACCAACAAGCATACGAGTATTGATTTAGCTTTTAGGTTTTACACGTGATAGTATTAACTAAAGCATTTTATAGTTTCAACTAAAGAGATTTACACATGTTTAGTCTAATTAACAAGGGTGTTTCTAGTTCTCATGTAAATTATTTTTTGTGAATATGAATTTAAAAAAAGTGAATGACACTTATTAGGAGAGTTAGTGTAACAGGATTCGAAATGGATAACAACTTGATCGATAGAGTTTACGGTAAGAAATGTAAACAAGAAATTAGAAATGAAGTTTAATTTGCTTTTTAAATTGAACTGCACACAGTGAGCCCCGGGCGAAGTCGAGTCTCTCTGAATAGAAACGGTCTCGCGAGACCGTTTCTATTCAGACAGTCTCTTCGTCTCCCGGGCCTCACTGTGTGCAGTTCAATTTAAAAAGCAAATTTAAAACCTTCATTTCTAATTTCTTGTTTACATTTCTTACCGTAAACTCTATCGATCAAGTTGTTATCCATTTCGAATCCTGTTACACTAACTCTCCTAATAAGTGTCATTCACTTTTTTTAAATTCATATTCACAAAAAATAATTTACATGAGAACTAGAAACACCCTTGTTAATTAGACTAAACATGTGTAAATCTCTTTAGTTGAAACTATAAAATGCTTTAGTTAATACTATCACGTGTAAAACCTAAAAGCTAAATCAATACTCGTATGCTTGTTGGTTATATTGATATTGTTCTAAAAAAAACAAGGTTGAGAATAAAACCTCCTAAAGTTTCACACTTCTAGATTAGTTGTTCAAATGAATCATCCATCTCCGCGTTTACAGTAACAAAGTGGTTTTTTTTTTAAACGGCCTTATCAACTAGTGACCAAAATATAAACCACTTCGATTATTCAATGTATATCCTATTCCATGTGTTTAATCTTCTCTTTTCTGTTCAGGTTGTGTAGTTTTTTTTTCGTTATTCGATGTTAGTTCTTTCTTAAAAGGATAGTCTCGATAACATTTTTCAAATATTTCCGTAATTGTCTTTGCCTGTTATCTGATTGGCTGTTGTCATTTTTAGTTTGTTCATTTTATTACGTCTCAAGGTCACTGGGTGTTATTAAATATAAATATCTCAATTTTAAACTTTTGTTCAGAAGACAAAGAAGTTATCTTGAACATCTATTCTGTTCTGTTTGATATCAATGTGTGAGTTATTGCCACCGGAGACGAAAGTCGCAAATGGTTAGAGACTTTGAATGACATGGATCGAAATCGTTTGCAATGGCACAGGTGCATCTACTCTTTGTGTTCTCTCAAATTCTAATCTTCTGAATTACTCATCATCTCTATCCTTCTCTTTCTAACCTTATCTCACTGAATTATACTTCTTGAATAAAATATCTTCGATCCCTAATATTCTCCATAACCAGTAGTACTTCTACTATCCCCACCACCATGGTATTTGAACTGACGTACGTACGTACGAAGTTCTACGTTGTAATTGACTGACTGACTAATCAGAGTGCTGCTGTGTGTCAGCTACCTTTCAATCGATTCCACCATTAAACCAATTCATATTGAAAGAATTTCTTGATCGTTCATATGCATAGTAATCATTGTAAATTCTCAATTCAATACACAATTTCTAATCGTTTTATTGAAATGTAACATTTATTTTCACCTATTTCAATCGCCTTTTTTAACACTTTCAAAGAATGACATTATTTTCAATGTTATTTGTAGTTTAATTTGTACATGCACCCAACGTATGATTTTTTTCCTTCTCTTTTTTTTCAACAAACAGAATCTTTATGCTGTCAACCTCGACCTTATTTTAATTTCACTAATAATTCTGATGAAAATGACAAATTAACAGAAGAACATCATGCTACTGTGGAGAGTGTAAATGATGCTGCAGAAGAATCGGACTCATCAACATCATCTTATAGTTGTCCATTCTCTCAAGCTGTGATTGATTCAACTCAAAACTGTGATTGGAATAATGAAGCTCTTCATATGCGTCGTTATGATTCAGAATTAATTGAGTAAGTTTGAATGCTTGCAAATAAATTGTCAAATTCGGTTGTTTTTTTGTTTTTTTTGTATGGGCCTACTAGATAGTATTACTGTACTGCGCAGTAGTTCGCTCCGTTCTCTTATATGGATGCAAAACATGGCCGTTAAGAGTAGAAGATATTCGTAGGTTACTAGTATTCGATCATAGATGTCTTAGAAGCATTGCTCGTATATCGTGGGACAACCGTATAAGCAATGCTGTCGTTAGGAAACGAGTACTAGGTGAGGATGGCAAATCAATAGATGAAGTGGCGAACCTTCATCAGTTGAGGTGGTTGGGACATATGTTACGTATACGTAACCACCGACTGCCTCGACGAGCAATGTTTTGTGGTGTAGGATTAGGTTGGAAGAAAGCTAGGGGCGGCCAGACCCAACATGGCAGAAATCCGTGAAGTCACCGACAAGTGGACTGAGTGATGTTGGTAGATGTAGACTACCTGGTTGGGGTCCGCGAGACGAAAGTCACCAATGGTTAGAGACCTTGAACGACGGCTCAAAATCGTTTGTAATGGCGCAGGTGCATTCATTCTTTGTGTTCAATGAAATTCTAACCTTCCGAATTCCTCATCACCTCTATCTTTCTCTTCCTAAATTTACCTCACTGAATTATACTTCTTGAATAATACCTTGAAACCTTAATCCTCTTTATTAATAGTACTACTACTATCTCAATCAGTATGGGATTAGATTTGACATTTGCGTCTCTGTGCTAATGTGTTATGGCAACATGAACTTATGTACATACGTTCGAAGTTCTACGTTGCAACTGACTGACTGAGATAGTATTACTTGCAGATAAGTGTAGCTTTTAATCTATTAGGATGGCACCATACTCCAGAGTAGGTTTTCTTTTAGGCCTTTGTTTTAAATGAACCAGCCGATACTTTACAATGTGAAATTCTGCAATTGTCTCCATCAGGCATTTATCTTAATTAGACGACTGTCAACCAATCAATCAATCAATAGCAACGTAAAACTACGTACGCACGTACGTATATCAGTTCATGTCATTCAAGGTCTCTAACCGCCGATTCCTATCCTCTCGCGGATCCCAACCAGGTAGTACTGGATAGCTGTTTCGTCCTGATATGTGTAGCACTTAGTGGTGCGTATTTACGATCCAACTGCGAATCGAACCCAGGACCTTCGGCGCAACTGAGAGCGTTTAAGTGTTTCAATTATTCACTACTAATAGTCCATATATTCTGTAGTATTTTTCTGATTTTGTTATTTTCATATACCTTTGTAGTTGATTACTTTTTTAGAAGTAATCATCTCTGCGAAAAGGGTAAATCAAAACCTGAATATTTAATTATATGCATGTATCACTTCGACGCTTTAATCTCGAATATTGTATCAGAGTCGACAAGCTCTCAACTACTGACTAATATAGTGGACATT